>CM029382.1:24387085-24397085 GCA_017165825.1 Hepsetus odoe
TGGTTCTTCATTGATGGTGTTTCTAATAAAGTGGCCAGTAAGTGGGCGCACACGGTGTTTCTAATAAAGTGGCCAGTGAGTGGAAGCACACGGTGTTTCTAATAAAGTGGCCAGTGAGTGGATGTAGAGGTGTCTCTAATAAAGTGGAAATCTGAAAAAACGTGTGACTGAAACGTCCAGGTTCTGTCAGGAACCACTTGTTTCCCCGGTTTTCCCAGATGTACTTTAATCACCGTATGGTTTCGGTGTTGGCTCTTAATTCGGAGGCTTTGTTTGGATAATTTCCGCTCCGGCTCAGCCAACCCAAGTCTTACGAGATAAAAAAAGGCTTCAGGATTACGGCTCATGCACACACTCTCGAGGCTGGATCTCGGTAATAAAGTCTCTCTGCACACATGCATGTTTATGTATGTCCTCGTTCTGAACTAGAGAGCCGGGCTCCCCTTCCAGATTGTTGACAATCCTCTCTTCTGCAGGAGCCTTGTGAAATATTCATCATGAGGTGTATTCTGTCACTCAGAGACCCCCTCCTTCCACTCTACCATCTTGCTCTTCTCTCGCTCCCTCAAATGAGACTCCGGGCAAATATATAGAGCAAAAGTGAAGCTTTCTTCTCCAGAACATATGTTTGCCTCCCTTTTCGAGGCTTGGAGATTCCCCTTGAATATTCCCAAAGGCCCCGTTCTCCAAGTCGTTCCTGTCTCCAGTCGGGGCTTTCCAAAGGCCTGGAATTTGCAGATGACGTCCAAAAATGACCACGTTTGTGGAGATCAGTTGACGTGAAGCCATAAGTCAAGTCCCCCATTCCCAGAATGTTTTCCCACTCAGTAGAGAAAAGTATTCTGCTTCACCACACCCTCAGCCACCAGTAAACAGCCTGGGAAACAAGCGTTAGCATGCATGCATGAGAAGGTTGCAGCATTTCAAGTCTTCAAAAGTCTGTAAAGTGTCCACCCGATCCCATAAAAGACATCCAAAGAAGATAGGACAATAGGTCAAGCCAGAATGTACATCAGGCAGGCGTCTGACGATGCAGAGTTAAGGACGTTATGGTGAAGCAGTGAGGTGTACCCTCACAGTGAGGAAGTTCAGTGCCAGGTTCCTCCCACTCTTCATGGAGGTCAAGTAGGCTGAAGATGCTTGCTGTTGACAACTGTAGAAGCTGCCATGTCAGGTGGACGAGAGATGTGACCCTACACTTCAGAAACATCAGGAAACATCAGGTTGGCAGTCCATCCCAAGACATTCGACATGGGAGGAACCTTCCATCAAAAGGTCCCATGCTGGGAACTGAGCCAAGAACTTTATACCATGCTATATACCATGCCGAATTTGTCCAAATGTCTCTGAGTCCTTTCACCCTCGTTGTTTCTTCCAAGCTTTAGGATACTGTGAGCACTAGCCCTGATGGAGAAAGTTGACTAAATGTGGCTCAAACCTCAAACGGTGCTCGAACCCCCAACTTCTTGGCTGGGTACCCTACCTGTAGATTCATCTTCTGTTCACGTGTTCCAAAAATATCGCTGTCTGTATCCCAACGAATCTGCAAGGACGCTCAGTGTTTCTGTGCGTCACAAAAGTCAACATGTTCACATACATTCAGACTAACCTGGTTTGGACGAGGACGCCCTCGAGTTAAACCTGACACTCGAGCCGTAAGCTCGCGGTCGACGTTGCATTGCAAATCCAATCTGCCGAGGCGCACAGCCAAAACAAATCAAACTGTGTCAATGTCCAATTACTTACTATGCACCGTAGGAGGCTGGTGCGGTGGGCCAGCACCTGGGGGATTCTCTCGCCTCGCTTGTCACTGAAAAGGAGCGTTGTGTCAAAAAAGTCCCTCATTTCTGCAGGTAAACACTTCTAATTGGTTATGGTCCCTGACTGACAACAATCCTGTGGAAAAAAACCCCAAAAAAACATCACCATTCCTGGTGCTCCACGCCGGCGACACACTTTGCAATCAGCCTGCATTGTGAGTTGCAAAGGGTTGGCAGTGCATCGCTACAATGGCAGCCCTCGCAATTACCACGCTCTGCACAAGTGCTCTCCGGCGCGCCATAACAAATACGCTTCGCCTGCGTAGGGAAACTGGAGATGCTTAGCAGTGCGAATTATACACTCAGCACCTCGCGCACATTATCTGTTCACCCGTACGGCGTAGAGGGTCCCAATCAAACTAACCTGCGAGTGTCTTTAACGAGGCTTCCGTTTAAAACCAATAGCTCGGATAGTGTGATTAACCCAGCTTCGAGGGATGCAAAAGTGTATCTCTGTGCCGGTCCCAAGCTCAGCTTAATGGGAACAGTAGTGAGACCAGCTATGTTATACGGGTTGGAGACGGTGGCGCTGACAGAGATGCAGAGATGAAGGTGTCAAAGTCGCTGAGATGTTCGTTGGGTGTGACGAGGATGGAGAGGATGAGAAATGAGTATATTAGAGGGACAGATCAGGTTGGACGTTTTGGAGACAAAGTTAGAGAAGCAAGGTTGCGTTGGTTTGGACATATGCAGAGGAGAGATGAGGAGTATATCAGGAGGAGGATGTTGAAGATGGAGCTGCCAGGAAAGAGGAGAAGAGGAAGACCAAGGAGGAGGTCAATGGACGTGGTGAGAGAGGACATGCAGGTGGAAGGAAGAAATGGAGATGGCAGATCCACTGTGGCAACTCCTCAACGGGAGCAGCTGAAAGAAGAAGATGAAGAAGAAGAAGATGAAGAAGAAGACTTGTAAAGTGTGATTGATTGGAGCGTTAGATTAGTGGCTCTTCCCCTCTTTGGGAGAAATCTTCTTTTCCCTCTTTTAGGGTCTCCACAGCATATCATCTGTTTGCATGTCTTCCTGTCCTCTGCATTTTCTCTTTCGCACCATCCACCCCCACGTCCTCTCTCACCACAACCATAGAGCTCCTTTTTCTCCTTCCTCTTCTCCTTCTCTTCGCCAGCCAGCTCTTGTCCATCCTCATCTCTTCCAACAAAGAAGGACACTTCTCTCACACTGCCAGCGCCACTGTCTGCCTTTCCATCACCATCTCCAACCCGTATTACACAGCTGGTCTCACTACCATCCAGCTATGCTGATGAAAAGACAGGAGGGGGAATGTATTCTCACAAATTTGCTGGCGTTTGAAAAAATCATTCCGGCCTCTCCGGCCTGAAGCAGCGCAGCATTTCCTGCCTCCGCCGTCCACAAATCAGAACTGTTAATAAACAAATAAATAAACAGCAGTTTTTTTTACCTTTTCCTATATTTAGCCTTTTCTTTTAAGTATCATTTCAAAACGTCAAATGCACAAAGAAGATAAATAATAAATGAACAAATAAATAATGAAATACATAAAAACACATGAGGGTCATTAAAGAGAGAGAAAAATAAATGAAAGTTTAAAACAACACGCAAACACATGAGGGAGCCGCATAAAAGAAAAGTCGAACACATCAAAAAGCGCCATGAATAATTGAATGGGTAAATAAAAGTACAAAAATAAATAAATAAACACAATAAAATAAATGGGGAGAAGCGGAGAAATGAAGAAATTACAAATGAGCATCTAGAGCATCCCCATTATCTCAATAAATCCAAGCCGATAGAAAACATTATTGCCGATAAACAGTCAAACGTTCGGTTCTGAAAGAAGTGCTCGACTTTCTAGAAGGGTTCCTACGTTCTGCTGACTTAAGGAAGTAGTTTTCACTTTCTGGATGCAGTGTGGGCTTCTTGGGAGAAAAACGTCCCAGAGCTGTTGCAGATGATGACATCAAGGTCAGCGTTTGCAGCAAGCTGTCAGGTCGGAGAAGAACCATCGTGAACCGTCCCACCAGAAGCTTGAGTCTTCCTCATGGTCTTAAACCCAGCCACTGAGCCACAGAGCGTGACTCCAAACACTCTAACTGACGTGACCGAACTCTAGTGTCACCCAACGAAACTGAGCCCGAGCTCAACCCTACGGGCTGCATGATGGTTACCATAGCAACATCAACCATCAGCCATTATAGCAGCTCACTGTTTCAAAGGAGAACACTTTCCTTTGCAGCAGAGAGTTGTGGGTTCCTGAGGTACCTTTGAGGAAGGTACCGTCCCCATCACCGCTGCTGGATATGGCTGCTGCATGTTGTGCAGAAGGAGGTTGCGTTTTGTTGTGGTTCACTGTGCGCCATGTTTCACAATGACAACACATCACTTTCTCAGCAATAATCTATTATATATCAACAACTCTTCTGTCCATACATTTTTGGCCACCTAAGTCCAACTGCAGCCTGTAATGTTGTTTCACAAAAGGACCCAGACTGGTTGGAAAAGTAAACGCTAGCTAATATGATCACTAAGAAAAATGTCCCTTTTTGGTGGACCTCAGCCTTGAAACTGTCGGACTACTAGCTTTCTGCCAGAGCAACTTTCCGTCCTAAGATAAGAGACGCCATCGAGTGCAAGTCATCTCCGTTCCATGTTGGCCAAGTGGGGTCCAGTGGAATGAAGCGGGGGATAAAGGAAATGTGTCCGTCGCTCTTGAAAGCCTTACACCGGCTTATCAGCGGCGCTTCAAATGTCCGATTTCAAAGCGCTGAGAGCTTTCTGGTCCAGGTGGACAGTTTGGGTATGATTACTGGGCCTTCGCTCGAGCTGTGAGATTTAAGGACTCTGGGAAGAAATGTCTCGCTTCCGACGGACCTTCGATAACCACGCGCTATTATGTCCATGCAAGTGAGAGCAATCTGGTCACGGAACCATTAGAAGGAGTACCGTTATGCCAGAGTGCCACCTTTTCTCTGGATCCGCCATCATTTAGTTTAAAAAAAAGATTTTACTCGTGGGGACTGTGGAAACAGCACTTTTCCGCCATAGACCACTGTTGGCAAACTTGCCGCACTGTGGGCCCACACGCTGCTGAAGCTGCCGGTAATGAGGTACAGCTTCAAGTTTCCGCCTACTATATGTCAGCCCGGGGTCCAAAGTGAGCAGTTCTATATATGCCTGACCCGAGACGCACACTCAGGAAACAGCAAGTGGTCTGAACCAAAGTGAAGCCTTCTGCTGTCCTCGGAGGGCTGTAATGCAGCGATTAGTCCAGACAATAAACAAGTTCAATCAAAGAACAGATGCGAGTAAAGTTAGGTTTACGTTCTCTTGTCTACGACAAAACTGAAACTGAAAGTTCAGACAAGTGCGAAATATTTTGGGAGCGTGTTTGTGTTTTGCCCGGTTTTAAACCTATTTAAAAACTTGTGCTTTTTTCAGCAGATTATGTAAATTATGACCCCGCAGTTTCCCAACTGGTACCTCCAGCAGTCCAATATGAAAGAAAATGTCAGCCTGAGCGGGCCTTGCTCAGTCTCTAAAAGGTTCATGACTATGTGACTCTGTTGAGTCAATCTTTCCCATGAATTGATGTTCCCGTTCCTTTCTGGAGACGAAGGAAAGGACTAAAAAAAGCCAGTAACAGCTTGTGCAATCTTCTTAAAAGACCTTGAAGCTTTCAAGACTCTCCTGCAGGTCTCGCTAGGCTATTATGGGTGGCAGGTCATGTAGAGGAAAAGAACAGAAGCTGGTTTCCAATCTCTGGGTTTGTATACCTGGAGTGCCCCTCGTCTTCTTCGCCGTCGATGTCCCAAAACAGCTAGTCAGCGAGGGGAGGCCTCTGAGAAAAAACAAGCAGGTCTGTTTTCCCATCTCCTTGCCTTTACAAATCCCCCTTTTTGACACGGCTGTTTCATCCGGAGACGCCGTGAATGTTATCGCTGAATGGAAAAGTTCACCAAATACGTCTCGCCCACGTCCAGGTTGCATCGATGCCTCTCGCTCTCTTCTTCTGCTGAAAGAGTAGCATTTGGTGTTCGTATGAAAGGCAGAGAGACTGAAGCACATTGGAGGACTTGGATTATAGAACAGACTGTGGGGAGGTCCATTTGGGCCCAAATCTGCCGTTGTAAACGTTAACCAGGCCTGAAATCGGGGTCCAACCTCGAACGCTACCCAGCAAAATTCTGTCTGAACACATTGGCGGATCAAAATGATTGTCTGCCATATCCGACACCAACCAAACCGAAAGGAACCGAAAGGAAAACTGGTGTCAGCCTGGAAAACCAAATTGTTGCCACATCTGTCACAAAGTTGTTCAACTTCTTCCTTCTGAAGGTTCGTTGTAGAGCAATAAAACTTGGTCCTTTGGGTGTTTTATCAGCAGCTGACATGAGCCAACACTTGGTCTGTAGCTCTAAACTGGAGCACCTGAAGTCACTGCTGCAAACCTGCAGGAAATAAAGCCAGAAACCTGGTAAAAATTGGTAGAACGTGACGTTCATTCGGAGCTGAAATGAAGATAAATCGATTAGCTAGGCTCGCCGTTAGGATTTGGTGGCACCACATGGATTGTCAGTGTTTTTATGTCCTGTTTGTATGATGAAGTTTAAGCTCAGACACAAAACCAGCCGATGTCCAAATACTTTTGAATCCGGCCTCTTTGAGCTCCATCTTAAGATGTTAGACTAGATATTCTAGTGGGACAGATTAGAAAAGGAACTATGTCCCCATTCCCACCACTTAGCCTAGTGACCTAGCTCTTGTAAGGTGTGAAATAGAGGGACTACGAATGGAAGTTTTTCAGAGGCATGCTCTAACATGGTAGAAGAAGTTTCCCAGAATGCTTTGTGACAGCTGAGTAAGGGACCAATGGAAACGTTTCTTATGGTTCTTCATAATAAACTTTAAAACGCATCCCAACACTGAGGAGGTCATACAGGACATGTCCAGCAAGTACCGTTCATGCGTCTTTAGGTCAAAGCAATTAAAGACGACTAATCTGCTTCCAGAAGGTTTTTTTTTTTTGTGAAGGAACGTTTGAGCATTTGATACAAGAGGAGCAACTTCCAAAACCAAATGTAGGGATCAAAGAAATGGGATTGTTCAAAAGTATGTGGACACCAGCCAGAGCTCTGAAATGTAGGGAATATGTCCCGTTTTGGCTGCAATTACAGATCTTCTTAAAAGGCTTTGGAGGATTGGATGGACCTCAGTAAGGTCACATTCTGATGGCCAATCAAATGCATTCCAAAAGATCTCCACCAGCCCAACGTCAGATTTGAGCCCCTCTTCCTGACACCTGCTCTCAGGTCGATGCTGCTCCAGGACGTCCCATTCCAACAGCAGTTCTTTTCTGAGGTTTTACACTAAATGTGAAATCCAGATGTTGCAGCAATCACCCTTCCGGACTTTTGGAGGCCTTTGCTGCGACAATTTGGTGAAAATAATGTTGGAGAGCTGAATTTCTCCTGACCTGCTCTTACTGTGCTCATGCTGATCTGGTGCTGTTGATCTTGCTCTTCAGAAGTGCGTTCTGTTCAGTTACAGAGAGTGGGTGGCAAATCCATCACAGCCTGAACTGATATAATGGCTTATTTTAATTACTATTTACTTTATTGGTTTAGAAGATGGTTCTATAAAAACATGGCCCGTTCATAAATGTTAATGAATAGGGTTATAGGTTTCATTTCTCAATTAAAAAATAATGAATGCCTGCGCCGTTCTACTGTAAATGTAGGAAGGAGATGGAAGGAAATGGCCCTCGAGGCAATAAAAGTGTTGTGGTGGATGAAGAGAAGAAAGAAAATTGAACTCTGCAGTTTAATGTGTGTTCGGTATGAGGTTTAGATGAGCTGTGAATGAAAGTCTGGAGGGGAGAGTGAAACGGGAAGTTTTATTGGGTGATTAGTTAAGATCGGGATTAAACAGCGTGGGAACCGGTTAAGAGTAGAATGTGATTGGCTTAGGTTTGGTGTAGGAAGGTCGTGATTGGTTAGGAGTGAGTTTCTTTGAAGATGAGGGTTTAAAGGATGCTTTGATTGGATGTGATTGGTTGGTTAATGGGTTTGGGTATTTTAGAGTTTGATTGGTTAATAATATGTAGATTGAATATAATTGGAATATAAATTGTATATAAATATAATTGAATATAAATGGGCAGCGGTGGCCTAGTGGTTAGGGTGTCAGCCACGTGATCGGACGATCGGGGGTTCGAACCCCTTCCCAATGGGTTGCCCTGAGGTGCCTTTGAGCAAGGTGCCATCCCCGTCCCGCTCCTCCCTGCGATGGGCTGGCGACCTGTCCAGGGTGCGTCCCCCGTCCTCGCCCTGTGTGCGCTGGCTTGGACACCAGCACCCCCCCGCGACCCCGTTTGGGACAAGCGGCAGATAATGGATGGATGGATGGATGAATATAATTGGTCGAAGGTCTGGTGTAGTTAGGTTTTGATTGGTTTAGGGTTGGTGTACATGGAACATGACTAGTGTAGACAGAATATGATTGGCTTAGTGCTGGTGTAGACAGAATATGATTGGTTTAGGGCTGGTGTAGACGAAATATGATTGGTTTAGGGCACGTGTAGACAGAATCTGATTGGCTTAGTGCTGGTGTAGACAGAATATGATTGGTTTAGGGCGGGTGTAGACGAAATATGATTGGTTTAGGGCACGTGTAGAAAGAATCTGATTGGGTTAGGGCGGGTGTAGATGGAATATGATTGGGTTAGGGCTGGTGTAGATGGAATATGATTGGGTTAGGGCGGGTGTAGATGGAATATGATTGGGTTAGGGCGGGTGTAGATGGAATATGATTGGGTTAGGGCGGGTGTAGACGGAATATGATTGGGTTAGGGCTGGTGTAGACGGAATATGATTGGGTTAGGGCTGGTGTAGACGGAATATGATTGGGTTAGGGCGGGTGTAGACGGAATATGATTGGGTTAGGGCTGGTGTAGATGGAATATGATTGGGTTAGGGCTGGTGTAGATGGAATATGATTGGGTTAGGGCTGGTGTAGACGGAATTTGATTGGGTTAGGGCGGGTGTAGACGGAATATGATTGGTTAAGGGATGGTTTAGGTAGAATATGATTGGTTTAGGCTTGGTGTAGATAGAACATGATTAGGTGAAGACAGAGAATTAGTCATTAATGATTGGTGTAGAATGAATACGAGTGGTTAAGGTTTGGCGTAGATGGAATATGATTGGCTAAGGATTGGCATAGATAGAATATGATTGGTTAAGGGTTGGCAGAGATAGAATATGATTGGTCAAGGATTGGTGTAGCTGGAATATGATTGGTTGAAGGTTTGTGTAGATAGATTTTGATTGGTTTAGAGTCAGCGTGTATACAAATTGATTGTATGTATGCAGAATATTATTGGTTAAAGCTTGGTTTAGCTTGAATATGATTGATGAAAGGCTGGTTGGTTAGACTTGTATTGGTTGGTGCAAATAGAAAATGATTGGATGTAGGCAGGATATTATTGGTTAAGAGTTGAGTAGATGCAATTTAATTGGTTTAGGATTAGATAAGTGGAATATGTCTGGTTAGGTTGAGTTGGTGTAGATGGTCATGGGTTGGTCTAGGTATAATATGACAAGCTGAGATGGGATGTTTAGGGAAATTGATCGTTAAGGTTTGGTGCAGGTAGAAAATGATTAGGAATGAAGAAGTAGAAGTAGAATTAGAAGTGATTCCTTAAGAGAGGGCAAATGACTGGTTAAGCATTTGTTCGTCTAGAATGTGAAGCACTGTTGTCATTTTCCAGTAAGGTGAACTTCATTGGTAATTATAGATAGAAATTAAATAAAAGTCTGCCCGCTTTGATGTTCCAATCATTTCAAGTATGCAGGGCAATTATAACAGCGGTTTCCAGCTTTCAGCCAGGAAAGTGACACATGCCAAACAGCTAATAAACAGAAGAATCTCAACTTTTCACATCAGAAATTCAACCTTTAATTCAAACGATTGAAATCTGCTCTATACTTTGCCAGCTTTGTCATTTACAGAGACTATAATTAGTATTGAAATATTCAAAAATGACAATGAAATATACATTTTTGCAAATTTATGTAGACAAATAATACATTTTTTATGGTTACATTTCCAAATATTGTACAAAAAAGCCTATATTTTCAGTTCATGTTGCACGTAATTGAACAATCGAGTCTTTTTTGTGTTAAACGCTGAATTGTGGCTCCAAA
>CM029382.1:24402085-24414585 GCA_017165825.1 Hepsetus odoe
CACCAGTACCACCAGTCCCACAGCTAATCTTGGGGATATTTTAAATGTTTATACGCATCACTGTAAGACTACAGCAGATGTTTCAGTTCGGATTGCTTTTGGAGATAAAGTGCCTTAAGATAAAGTTCAACAACCTTTTAGAGAAACATAATGAGAGGACCTAGCCACTGTTTTTGAGCCTAATTCACCCATCGTGTGGACAGTCCGGTTTGTGGCTTTTCCTAGACGTGTTCCCGTCCTTGGACGTCTTTCCGCTTTCAACCGCAATCGATGATGATGATGTTCATGATCTTTTTGAGGGACCCATTGATTTGGGGAGGCTTTATTGTCTTTTCTGTTGGCTCCATACAGTCCTATGGCTAAATATAACGAAACAACTCTCTAAGCGTAACGCTTACGAGAAAATAGGTTACAGTAACCCCAGCAGTGCTTTTGTAGTTGGAGGGCGAGTTCAGTCTTAAAATGAGAGACAACAGAAGCTTGAGAAAACCGGGAGTGCAATTCCAGAGTCTATATATCAAACTTCTGGGGGCAGCTCAAGGATTAGCCTTTGCCATTCAAATGCTAATGAAGACAAGTGGGGTGGGGGCTCGTCCGGGATCAGTGCTTTTTCTCTCTGAGAGATCTGACATTTATGGCCACCGACGTCCCAACACGTACCAAATGGTAATGCAGACGCTCTTTGGAGGTTTTTGTTAAACACTCGGGTTCGGTTCGGTGGGCCACGTAGCCTCGGGGCACTTTTCGCACTAGTGACGATGATGAAAATGAGCAGGCACCTTTTTTGGAGAGGTAGCCTTGTGAGGCCAGCACGGTAGATTGGCTGGTGCAGAGCAGACACTGTCCAGTAGCCTCGGGGCTAAAGCGAGGGTGTCCCACACACGCTTAAACTCCCAGGCTCTCCGTTTCTGCCTTTCGTTGGCAGACATACTGCACATCCAAAGTTTGGGGGTAGCTTTTTCAATTGTTCTGAATACAAAATGAATGCGTTTGGCTTGCGGAGGGAGAATATCGCAGATTAAGAAGGTCTGAAAACCGCAAAATTCACGGCATGTACTGCGTTGGGAGCACGGCCAAAACAAGGCTGCCAACTCCGTCTGATGGACGTCTTTCAGGCAGGGGACTTTTGCAACTCTTAGAAGTTGCATAAAACTTTAACCAGCTTGTTAAACCTTCCAAGAGGCTTCAGCTTCACAAAACCCAAATAAACATGAACTTCCATTTTCTTAGAGATGGCTTGAATAATGGATTGTGTAACGCTGGGATTTGTTTCTCCACATAGAGTTTAAACCATCAGAGAAAACAGGGAACATTAATCTTTGGGAAATAAATCAACTGCAGCCGTCAGTCATTAGAGACAATGTCATTAGAGAACAAGAACCGCACTGCTTTCCTCGTAGCCACTAAAGCTAAAAGAGCAGTGACGTCTTAGAAATCGCTTGCACTCCATTAGAGAAAGGTTCGTTCAGAAACTGAGAGACAAGAAAGACACACCTCTAGGACGTTATTTCTTATTCTTTTTAGGGACCTGGATTTAATGTACAGATTTATAAACAGTTTAATGGGTCAGTGCCCAGTCAGAAATCTGGCTCCTGATTGGTCAAACTCAACCCAAGCCATTGTGGGATGGCTGGTCTTCACTGGCAAGCTACCTTGAAGTCAGTTTTCTAGAAAGCATAACTTTTGATCCTGACATTTAAAATGGAAGTTAATCATTCACAGAACATTCGTTCATCAGTTATCTCTGTGCTGTGCTATCGGGTAAAAGGGCAAAAGGCAAGGAAAGGTTCCAGACAGGTCCCCGGTGCAATGACGGAGAACCCGCCCCGAGAACGTGACAAGCCGCTGTTCCGTAAGGGACCCTTTAACCATCCCCCACGGGATTAGCGATCACTTATCACGTCCCCAAACGTGTAATGTAGAGCGCCCGTCTTCATTAGGAATTCATTTAGCGTCTGTTGGAACAATTACCACCACGTCTGCACAAGCAAGCACTCCCCCTGCGGAAGGTTATCCAGAGCACCTCCCATCAGTAGCCAGGCTTCCCTCTAGAGCAGCTGGATTAATTACGAGAGCTGTTTATCGTGGTTTCGGAAACAATCGGGCCCACTGCACACTTTGTTTATCTCCATACCACCCCAGCGCGTCATGTTTGTCGGGGTTTTGTTGGGTATTAAGCGATAGCCGATATCTCCAGCCTCTCGATCTAATTCAGGCGCCTGTCCCACGACTCCGTGTTCATTAAATGTAGAGTTTTATAGGCTTTATCCCCCCCCACACACACACGCACACGCTGCCACGGTTTTAATTGCTTTCTATCGCGTGGTGGGCGCTGGAGGCGGGAGGAAGAGAAAGTGCTGTAAAGCGACACTGGTTTATTAAAACATTAATGACACGTCAGCAGTGATTGGTCTGCTCCAGGTCAATTACCAGCTTTCGGAGATTTCTCACGTTGGATATTTTAACAGAGGTGGAAAAAATAAACCAGCGAGATGAAACGAAGGAGAAGAACGGTGGGGAAGAAATAAGTGTGAATGTGTGTGGCGCAGCTGCAAGCTTCTAGGGTTTTGAATGGGTGCATATTCAGACAAAATGCAGATCGATTAGACTCGACACGCTAAGATTTGCTTGCTCCTGTTGAGCCCAACATCAGTTAAACTGAGCCTTTTTAAGGAGACTCGACAAAGGACACGCGAAAAGAAGGTTATTGAGATATAAACATCTCCGAAGGCTTGCGAAGTCATTCCTGGAGCTCTGAGACTCTTGAGAAAGCTGTCAAGTCACAGTGAAGAAAGTTTTCCAAGGATTGGTCATCCTACCAAAAGTTCTCCAACTGCAGGCCCTCATGCAGGTCATGACATTAGGGCCTACCGACAAATGCTGACCTTGTACTGGCCTGGCATTCAAACCCTTCTGGTCCCGGGGCCTACTCCCTAACCACTAGGCCACCTCTGCACCGGTGGTGTTTTAATCAGATGTGGACATGTTTATGGACATGAATAAGGCTATTTGGGATCGCTTTTATTTTATTTGCAAAAAGAATAAAGGATCAACTGATTAGAAAAAGATCATTTCTGGTTACATTTTCTTCTCAGAAAACATCAAAATGTAACCACAGTCATTGCTGCTTTTCCTTTGGATGCTAGGAATCATGGGACATATGGAATCGCAGGCCACTCTCCAAAGAGATCAGAATTCAAAGTTCCTTGAATGACTAGACGCTATAATGGGAGTCTTGTGGGTTCCAGACCAGTCGCCCCGAGGCATCATTAAACCCCCGGGATCAGAAGGTTGTGGGTTCGATTCTCATCCCAGCAGGTTGCCCTGAAATACTCCTGAGCAAGGTGCCATCCCCTTGACCGCTGCCTGGGTGCTTTCCATAGCAGAGGCTGCATTAAGTTGCTGTGTTTCACAGTGACAAGCTGTTATTTCACTAAAGGGTAATTAGTATATATTCAAAAGGGTGATACAGGTACAGAGCGTTTCACGCTCCTTCATGTTCTTTTTGTCTTACAGCACAGGATCTGCGAACATTTTGTGTGACAAATGGAGGAAATATGTTTTAGTGGCGAATAAGAAAGGCAGAAAATAAGCCCATATGTCAGCAGCACCTTCGATTCGGCTCCATTTGAGCGTCAGCACGGGGGACTTGTGACGAAGCTCCTGCTGCACTCGCTCAGTCCTCCCTTTAAGGGCGAACTGTGCATAAAATTCAGCAGCAATACGTTTTCAGGGTTAAGCGAAGGGCGCTCAGTGTTTTCATATCAGCGCTGTCAAAAAGGCGCTGCACAGCTTCATCAAAACGCCGCCGGCTCCATCGCTCATGCATTCTGCCCTCAGCCGAGGTTAATCCAGAGCAGCGGCCTTTCTCCAGCCTTGTTTGAGTGCTGTTTGATCCAGCCTTGTGGCTCTTCTGGTCCAGGGCCAGATTTTCTTTTACGGCCTGATCTTTAAGCCCGAGGCTCTGGATTTTGGTTTATTTATTGAGGGACATGTCCAAAATCCATGCTCCAAATGTCCTTCCCAGATATTGCTAAGAAAGATATTGGCATTCTGCAAGACGGCAACCACATACCACTGCTCGACTAGCAACCATGGTGCCGAAAATGATTTGTCCGCCTAAAGTTTCACCCCACAAACCTCCTCTGGACCCCCCAAATTTTGAAACCCTTATCCTCCGTGCCTCCATCCCAACTGCCTTTTTGAGAAAAGCTTGATCATCGTCCCTGAATAAGACTGAATAAGAAAGAAACGCTTCTGAATTGTAAAGAAAGCGATGTAAATTGAGTTTTAAAACGTTTCTCGATACGGGGCCGTTCACCTTGAAATTTTCACATGGAGTAAAGGTTGGCAGTTGGTGTTCTCAATAAATTTTTTTCTTAACGCATTGACATATTTTTTGCCTGAAAATAATCTTTTTCCTGATTGAGTCTGCGATTTTACAATTGACGTTCCACACATAAATGAGCCCTGTTCGACAGTTTAACTCTAAGTGGTACGGGCTAGGATTACTCCCTACATGACTTTCCCATTTTCTATATCTGTGGAAGCATTAAGCCTCCACTGTTTCCTCATTCCCACTCATCCCATTCCTGGCAACATCTCGCAACATGAATAAAGCCTGCAATCCTTAACGCTCTCAGATCTGACCTCCATTTGAATGGCTTAACGGCCCTTCTAGCCACGTCCTTCATCAAACAACCGGCTGAGGAAACGAGCCTCCGCTGCGGCGGGGCGTTTCGCATTTTCACGCTCCTCCGGGGGTTAAATGGCACCTTTGAGAGCCGCCCAAGCATGACTGCAGTCTCCAAGCGCAGACCACAGTTCTGCTGCACGAGTCGAGATGGTGCTAATTGAAGAATTTTTGAAACATAGGCAAGACGTTACGGTCAACACCATGGTGTGGCATCCAATTAAAGCGAGAAGGCCGACGTGAAAGGCTCATTAAAGCAAAGTTTGCTCAGCCAAGGCAGTGTCTCAACTTCCGCCCAGTCCAGTTATCCAAACAAGTCAGAAGATGCATCTTCTGTATTACCTTGTATGGCTACATGATCAAATCGAGAACACTTTTATTGGTTTCTTGTTAATTATCGGGAGAACGAATGGATCACAAGGTCTTAATGTTTCACAGGGTCATGATGCAGAATGGAATTCAGAAAGTAAAGGGTTATGCAAACATGCATTGGGTCATGGAAGCACATGGGAGCTTAGGGTCCTAGGAATAAAGGGCTCTAGGTATAGATGACCCTGGGTTTATAGGGTTCTGAGAATAAAGGACCCTGGATTATGGAGTCCTTGAAGCTTATGGCTTCATGGGTCGTATTTTCAAGGGTCCTAGCGATAAAGAGGTCTAGGAACATTTGACCTGGTACGAATCAGAGTAAAGGTCCTTGAAGCAAAGAGAACCCAAATATAAGGCCTTTGAATCATTGAGTCATTGAGTCCTCTGCTCATTAAGAAATTAGGTCTCAAGGAGTGTATAACCTGGAAACGTAAAGCTCCTGGAATATAGCGCATTTAATCATTGAGTCCCTTGGGCTGGGGAAGCACAGCACCATGGGAGCCCCAGGTGCTCTAGGAGCCAAAAATCCCAGGAATATCAGGGTCCAGGAATATACAACTCTGGTTACATAAAGCTCTGGGACTAAAGGACCCTTGAAGCATATTTTTCCAGAAACATTTGGCCCTCAAAGCACTGGGCACTGAGTTATCCTCCCCAGATTGTGAACCTATAACGTGAGCCTTCATGGTAAGTAAGAAAAAAGGTAGGTAGCAATAAAATGGTCACTGCTGTGTAGGATTTGCATCACTATATACGGCGGACCAGGTGGCAAGGCTTTTGTTTCTTTCAGAAAAGCCTGTAGTCATTGGGTTATAATACTGTGTGCCTTTCATTGCTAATTTCATCCTCCATAATTTAAGCAGCACCAGGCCCGAAGCCTTGGGTGACTCCGTTCCCTTGTTGAATAAACCAAAACCCCCGTTTCTCAAAATGTGTCTCTGGAATTGCATCATGCACTGGAAGCACTGAGATGGTTGGGGTTTCTGTAGTTTAATTTTCATGCAGTTTAATTTTTCTTTCTCAACTTCCTGTCCTGAGTGCAGCGCTTTGGCTCCACCACACCGTTAAATAAAGGATGGCCGAAGGAACACTGCGACTAGCTGTGCCGTGTTCCCAATAACGAGAGAGCCTGTGTTCTGAGAACAAGTGATCCCTTTGAACATTTTTTTTTTTTACCACAATAAAGACACCCCTCCTAAAGACTCCCTCTCTGAAGTTTGTTTAGTCATCCAGAGTTAAAACAACCACTGGAGAATAGAGAGATGTTTTATAGTCCCAGACACTTGAGGTGGGTCATGCACTGATATGATATTTTAATCATGATATAACACAGTGCTAGATCCTTAGCATATTTTGAAAAATACATGGAAACTACCAGCTAACTGCATGGATGAAGAATTTAGAGTGAAATCTTTTTGTTCTTCAAGCTGAGCCACCACTGGTTCTGTGCAGCAGTTCTCAGGGAAGTCTAGTAGGTCCACATGTTTTGCTCAATTCTTTTATGAATTTGAATCATCTGGAGAATGAGATTTCACTTCGGATTGTTTAGAGGGAAGGATATTTGTTTGGTTGGTTGGATAGATGGATGGATGGATGGATGGATGGATGGATGGTTGTTTGATTGGTTATTAGGTGGAAAGTTGATTGGTCAGTTGAATGGAAGGTTGGCTGGTTGATTGGTCAGTTGGACGGAAGGTTGGCTGGTTGATTGGTCAGTTGGATGGAAGGTTGGCTGGTTGATTGGTCAGTTGGATGGAAGGTTGGCTGGTTGATTGGTCTGTTGGATGGAAGGTTGGCTGGTTGATTAGTTGGTTGGATGGAAGGTTGTCTGGTTGATTAGTTGGTTGGATGGAAGGCTGGCTGGTTGATTAGTTGGTTGGATGGAAGGTTTGCTGGTTGTTTGGTTGGTTGGATGGAAGGTTGGCTGGTTGATTAGTTGGTTGGATGGAAGGTTGTCTGGTTGATTAGTTGGTTGGATGGAAGGCTGGCTGGTTGATTAGTTGGTTGGATGGAAGGTTTGCTGGTTGTTTGGTTGGTTGGATGGAAGGTTGGCTGGTTGATTAGTTGGTTGGATGGAAGGTTGTCTGGTTGATTAGTTGGTTGGATGGAAGGCTGGCTGGTTGATTAGTTGGTTGGATGGAAGGTTTGCTGGTTGTTTGGTTGGTTGGATGGAAGGTTGGCTGGTTGATTAGTTGGTTGGATGGAAGGTTGTCTGGTTGATTAGTTGGTTGGATGGAAGGCTGGCTGGTTGATTAGTTGGTTGGATGGAAGGTTTGCTGGTTGTTTGGTTGGTTGGATGGAAGGTTGGCTGGTTGATTAGTTGGTTGGATGGAAGGTTGTCTGGTTGATTAGTTGGTTGGATGGAAGGCTGGCTGGTTGATTAGTTGGTTGGATGGAAGGTTTGCTGGTTGTTTGGTTGGTTGGATGGAAGGTTGGCTGGTTGATTAGTTGGTTGGATGGAAGGTTGCTGGATGGTGCGCCACATCGTCATGATGGTGAATGTTTGTTACTGATTACAGTCACAGATGAATGTTGCCATAATATTGACGGTCAGCTGATAGTTAGCCGCTGATTGAAGCCATTGATTGTGTCATTGTTGATTCGCCGACAGTTAATACCATCGAATGCCATTGTCGATTAGCTCCGCTGACGGCGCTGGCTTGCCGATTATCGCTGGATGGAAGAAGGGCTAGCGATTAGTCATTGGTCATGATTAATATCACGATGGAATATTAGCTGGTTGGCTTTATCGCTGAACTGAAGGCTAGCTTAAGTTTGTTTGAATGTTGATGGAAAAGGTTAGCTGTAGTCATCATCATTGACGAAGGTTGAACATTATTGATTAGTCAAGTAGCTGGTTGATGAATGGCTGACGGTCGATTAGTCGCTGATGGCATTACGGCTCGCCTGGCTGGTTGATTGGAAGATCATTGGTTAGCTGGACGGGGCGGCCGCTGGTCGATGGTATTGCTTTATCGTCAGTGGATGTTGGTCATTGCAAAACTAGAGCTATTGCCACGGTCCACTGGCTGGCTGTTATCGGGCCATTGTTCGTTGGTGATAAGATGTTTATTATATTATTGATGGTTACTGTTGCTAGAACGTTTTTTGCTTTATTTTTATCATCAAGGTCGTTCATCGGATATTGTCGATCGTTGGCTTGGGAGAAGGCAGACGTCTCAAAGACTCATTATCATGTCACGAAGATCAACCCAATAATCCCCATCAGAACTAATCATGCCAAGAATTATTTAAATCCTTGCATTGATGATACCTGACTTCCATATTATTCTGGCAAAGTGCAAAAAACCATTGACAAAATAAAATACAACATTTCACCTCAGTAACTATCCAAACATGAATATCCTGAATTGTCAAACTTCCAGAGAATGCCCATTATAACGTCAAATATCGTCCACTCAAGTTAATCAAAAGCTTCATTAAAACTTAAATTATAATATAATGAGTTTTGAAGATTCATCTACAAAGTACAGATTTAGTCATCATGAGCGAATTTCTGGTGATTGCAAACAGCACACATCTCACTAATCACACTGAAACAGCTGCACTCATATGGCAGCAAAGAGATTAGAATGCTTTAGCTGCAGCAGATCTTGTAATATAGTCTACACAATGCTAATAATGCTAACATGTTAAAGAACAATCACACAGATCCAACTGCAACACAAAGATTATTTCCACTGTCAGGCTGCCAGCTGAACTGAAGAACTGCTTGTACTTGTACATCAAATTGAGATAGAGTAACAGGGGGAACCTGGTTTAGGAAAATGATGATGTTTGAAACTGGGACATAAACAGAGATGAGGTTCTTTCCTCAGCAGACCAGCAGGTCATGAATCACCAACACCAAAGGACCAACTCTCAGGCTAGTTGTATGCTTGATCTAGGTCTGTTTTTCTCTGCAGTGAACCAAACTGGACCCAAACCTGAAAGTGTAATGAACTCTGAGGTCAAGGTTTAACTTGTCACTTGAATGCTATTAGTTTATATGCAGCCACACCCAATTATATCATCTGTTATATTATCACAGAGGATTATTAGCTGAGACCGCCATGATACTCACTGCAGAGAATAGCTCACAATCATGCCACCAGACTGATTTGATGGTCTGAGTAAGACTGTAGGTACTCATCTACCTGTAATGGATTTGCCCGCCGCATTAATAAAAGATATTATAAGAAACTCAACAATAAACAAGGTTAATAATGAGTGCTGGGATCAAGCTCATGATTAAAACACATTTTCCTGCTCCTAACCACTCACTGTGGATAACTCAAATGAGAATTAGTAAGCTTCTAACACAGCCTTCTTCTAATTCTTCCAATGTTGCTTTTGGAATGAAACATCCAGGCCCATAATAGTCAGAGCTGCTTTAATCATTCTGATCTTTACAGACTTCCAATCAGCAAAAAGTACAGACTTCTTCCAACCACCACCCATCCATGCCTCATGTATTGATCATGTTAAACACTGATAACGTTGGTTCATTAGTGTCCATTAAAGATCTGATCATCAATTGTTGAACGAGACCATTTTCTCCAAGCCGAGATCAAGCCATCAGATTTTGGCTGACGTCCGGTCTAAAAAAGTTCACTGGTTTTGACGCCATGAAGGAGCTCGTTTGGGACATTAGCTATCTGTTCTTGTGATGTTAATGAAGAACCATGAACCATGAGAGCGCTACAGCAAAGAACTTTGCGCAAAGACGTATGAGCCAAAATAACAACACTTAAGGACCTAAACACTTTGCATCGCAAGGCTGGTGAGACTCATATTGACAGAAATGGCAAACTTCTGTTTTGAACTTCATTCTGAATTCAGGAGGAGTTAAGGGATATCAATCGAATATACGCTTTTGTAGATTGAGATGCTTTCGGAATACACAGCACGAGAGACGCATTCAATGCTGAGCGCTCTGGGTGCTGAGTTCAACTCAATAGTTCATGTAGCCCAATAAAAAGTATTCGTGCCGTTAATCCTCGCTTGTCGCTTCCACGTTTAAAACCCATGAAGAGGCAACGGTGGCCTAGTTTTTAGGCCTAATCAAAAGGACCTGGGTTTGAGTCCCAGACCAGTTCTTTACCCTGAGTGCACCTCTGTGCGTGCGCATCGCCCTCGTCGCCGCTGCTCCTCGAGATAGCGCCGCCTCACCCAGCGGTGCATGAGCTGGGATGCAGGGAAGCTTTTTCGCTTCAGTTCACGCCGTGTTGTTCTTTTTCATACATGACAGTCACTCTTTCTAATGAATTCGTGGTTGCTGGAGAGCCGGACTGAGGAAGCGGACCGCCGGCTGATATTTATATTATTTTTGGCTCATTCTAACCAAGAACACCAAACTCGCTTGTTAATGGACCACTTTCTTCCCGCACGTTGTTAAAAAGTCACAGCTTTGATGTGACCATTGCTTAGCAACAGGGAGGCTAATTGCAACAAAAAAAAACACTTTCCTAAAAAGACCCTGTTTGGGTGGGGCTCTCCTCATGTCCCTAGGACATGCCAGACATGATTCGTCCCAAACGTGACCAAAAAGGTAATATTTCCCATTTGTGGTGCAATTGCTTTGTCCAGCTTTGTTGTTTGGTGTGGTTGCAGCCTTAAGTGCCCCCTGACTGGGCTTTTAATGCGCTGGTGACTGGATTTAGCATGCAGCCTGGGTTAAGCTGGACCCGGACTGCTCCAGGGCAGTGGACTGAGCATAATACGTCGCCACAGAGGATGCTTGTCCTTCCAAGACTCTGAGCCATCTGTGTGTGTGTGTCAGAAGCACTGAAAGAGAGGGAACAGTCAGCTAACCTTCTCTGGCCTGTCCAGGGCTGCTCGTCCCTGCAGGGCTGGGCTAGAGAGTGACCTGATTCATCGTCTGTATGGACACACACACACACACACGCCACCACACACACGCCGCCGTGACAACACACAACAGCATGTAATCCAGCCTGCTGCGAACACAGGCAGGATTTTCAAATCAATTTCATTTCGCTCATCATGCCCTCCAAAGCAGGGCGGAGGGAGAAGGGCGGGCGGGACGAGCTGTGCCCGTTGCCCTGCTGCCATGTGCCCATACGCCCACACTTCTTGCCTGCCTGTCTGTCTGTCTGTCAGCCTGTCTGTCTGTCTGTCAGCCTGTCTGTCTGTCTGACTGTCTGTTGACAGTCGATGAAATTCAATCAGTGAATTAAAATGAGTGCAGCGGAGTGAAAGATTCTCAGTTTATCGAGGTAAGGCACGCGTGCAAAATTTTTTCAGAGAACTGTGTCACCACTGTTCGCTTTTCTGCCTGTCTGTCTGTCTTCTTCTGTCGAGAAAATGGACCTCTATTGCTGCTGATGATTCAGATAGTGTTGGTATAAAGGTTCATGAAAAATGCCCTGTGAGTTAAGGTAAGGCATGTGTCCAAAAGTTTTTGGACACCAGATCAACATGTATGCTAAAATCAAGGGGTTTGCTGCCTCTACTTCAAAAGGGAGCTTCACAGCAGATACAGGAACATTGCCGTGTGAATTTGATTGCACTGAGACACAAAACATGAGTGAGGCCAGGTTCATGATCGCAAACTGCTCGAGTTCTGCATCCGCACCAACCGTCATCCGTCCTAAAGGGAGGCTTTTGACAGTGTAGCTCATCCCATCCTATCAACGATGCTTTTTAATGGAGATGAAACTGAACTCAGAACTGAGCACGAGGCTCATTACTGTTGTACGTTTTCTGTCCTTCATCTTAACGGAGCAATCCAAGGGTTAATTCAAGTCCAAGTCCAACTGATGTGGACTGTGGGAAGAGGTCCTAGAAGAAAGGAAGCACCCAGGCTGGAAAGCAAACCAGCAGCCTTCTTGCAAGAGGCAGCATTTCAACCATTTCACCCTCGTCCCAGGAAATACAGAGAAGATCACCTCAACATCAATATCATCACACTACCAACATCACTGTGATTTCACTGTATGAAAAAATATTGAAAAAGTTAGACTCAAGCCTGAAAAGCCGGCCTGCATCATGTCCATCCTAACAGCATGGATATTAATCTTTCGAATGCCAACGGAGCTCATATTCGTTTCTGGTAATGGTTGACTTTTTTGGACTCCAGAAGAAGTGCAAACCTGAAAGTTTCGTGCCAAGCCCTTCCGCGAAACTGAGCAACGTAAGGTTTGATAATCTGGCACTCTGCCTTCTTGTATAGCGTTCTCCTGCTAGTTTTTTAAACGCTAGAATAGTGATTCTCTAACACTCTGATTACACCAAAGGTTCGTAGTGCGCCAGCTAACGATTTGCTTCAATTCGACGTGCATCTATAGCGCAGTTAATCGGCAACTTTGTTTTGGATCTCATTCGCCGAAGCGATAGTCGTGGTATTGTGTGTGAAAATTGAGCAAGGTTTCAGCGCGCGTGGTAACCCAGCCAGTCGGGCAGATGGAATTGAGCA
>CM029382.1:24422085-24437085 GCA_017165825.1 Hepsetus odoe
GAAAAACTTTCATTTTTAAAAAAAGTCCATTTTTAGTCCAGTTCCCAAACGCTGTCTAAGACCCTCATCACACAGTCCGGGGGGACGGAGCTAGTAGCTGT
The DNA here is from genome assembly GCA_017165825.1 of Hepsetus odoe. NCBI lineage: Eukaryota > Metazoa > Chordata > Actinopteri > Characiformes > Hepsetidae > Hepsetus > Hepsetus odoe. The sequence continues at coordinate 24,422,187 of CM029382.1, forward strand.
TTAATGAAGTAGGAGCAAGTGCAGGTTCTAGAATGGCCACTCATTAAAGTACAATTGCAAAAGTACCAACATTTACTCAGAGTACCTGAGTGTAGGATCTAGAATGGGCTACAAATTAATGTACAAGTGGAAAAGTACAAACATTTACTCAGAGTCACCTGGAGGTAGATCTCCAGAATGTACTAAGTATTAAAGTACAATTGCAAAATTACCTAAATTTACTCAGAGTACCTGAGTGTAGGTTCTAGAATGTACTAATTATTAAAGTACAATTGCAAAGTTACCTACATTTACTCGGAGTACCTGAGTATAGGTTCTAGAATGTACTGATTATTAAAGCACAAGTGCAAAAGTACCTAAATTTACTCAGAGTACCTGAGTGTAGGTTCTAGAATGTACTGATTATTAAAGCACAAGTGCAAAAGTACCTAAATTTACTCAGAGTACCTGAGTGTAGGTTCTAGAATGTACTAAGTATTAAAGTACAATTGCAAAATTACCTACATTTACTTGGAGTACCTGAGTGTAGGTTCTAGAATGTACTGATTATTAAAGCACAAGTGCAAAAGTACAAAAATTTACTTAGAGTACAAAAGTACTTAAGTACTGGCTCTGAAATGTACTGAGTATAAAAGTATAAAAGTACATGAAATGCACAAAAGCCTGGAGACTGGACTAAGACATTTGAGACTGGACTGGACTGGACTGGACTGGACCTCTAGGACGGGGCGTACACTGTGCCAAATACACCTGCACCTCCCGTTCCGTCTGGTAGGCTAACCAGCGACCTGCCTGAGAGCTGAAGGTGCCTGAACGCTCGGCTCCAGCGGGCTTAAGTGGATTATGAAGCCCCGCGGTTATCCCATCAGCCGTGACCGAGTACGGCACAGAGGATTTCATCAAAGCGCTGCGCTCACACATGAGCTTATTGTGACGACACCCTGGCTCCACAAAACAGCGCCATTCGCGAGATTGGGCGTAATGGATTTATTTATTTATCTCTTTCTTTATTTCCAGGGCCGGTGATGCAGGAGAGGATTATGGTGTCGGTCTCTCCCTCCCGCCGCCACCTGAGCCGTCTCTTAAGCCACGGATTTCAATCACAAATCAGGCAACCCGGAAGAGGCGGGGGGGGACGAGCGAGGAAATTCGATTGAGGTTCTAACGGGTGATTTCTCCCTCCCACCTTTTTGGCCACATACTGCCTGGATAAACTAGTTTGCCAGGTGACCAATCAGCTGCCAATAATGGCTTGTTTCACACCGCCGAAAAGTTGCAGATTTTTCGCAGGGCTCATCCACCACCGTTCCAACTTGACTTCCTGCTGGATTTGGTGCAACTAAACCCGCTTGGACGTCTGTAGATAATCTGCCGATGTTTTACCTGCCGGAGGTATGTCAGAACACGCTCTGACCGGCATAGGTTAACAATCTACTTCAGCCTGCTTTCTGAAGTACAATAATCAGTACTAAGCTCATTTGCATAATGCTATTTGCATTTTCTCATTAGCTCTTCTTGGCTCCGCCCCCAGATTGTAAGCAGCCAATAACTGTCCATATCACTGTCACTCTCTTTACTTCTATCTCTCATTCTGTCGATCTGTTTCTTCCTCTCACTTAGTCAGTCTCTCTCTCTCTCTCCTCCTTTCTGTCTTTCAATTACTTGTTTTTCTTTTCCTCTTTCTCTCTTCTTTCGCTTTCGTTTCTTTCTTTTCTTTTTCTTTTTCTGCTTTTCTTTTCTTTCTTCTTTCCCTCCATTTGGTGCTTCTGTCTTTACCTTGCTTTCTTTCTCTCCTCTTTCTTGTTTCCCTTTTCTGCTTTGCTTTCTTTCTCTGCCCATAGGGATGGTGATGGTGTTGACTTCTCCTAAATATGAATTCTTGTAGACACATACACACACACTCATAAAAATGACACTAATGACGCTGATGCGATTAGCAGCACTTTAATTTTGGCAAATCGTTTTTCAGGAGGGTCATGCATATGTGTGTGCTTGTGTGTGTGTGTTTGTGTGTGTGTGTGTGTGTGTGTGTGTGTGTGTGTGTGTGTGTGTGTGTGTGTGTGTGTGTGTGTGTTAAAGGCATGACGCAGTTTTTTCTTCGACGCTCATCTGAGCTGAGATTACTAATCTGCTGCTTTAATTTACTCTGTCCCGTCAGGCCTGAGGCTCCGGAGCTCAAATCCCCGTGTCCCGATTGGCCGGAGAGTTTCCCGCCAGGAGGAATTTTATTAAACAGTTGAATGGAAAGTGCCCAGCGAGGTCAGACAGGAACATCTTTATCATCATATCATGTGTTCCTGTAATTTTATCTGATTAAAACCGGTGGAACGGACTATACACGGGGTGAAACAGCATACAGGCCACAACAGCAACATACACACGCAGTATATTAGCATAAAGGCCATGCTACGTAGCTAAGGAGAGTTTCTACAGCAGAAACACAACCACCGTACCTGAAACATCACACAGGAGAGAGGGATGGAGGGAGAGAGAGAGAGAGAGAGGGATGGAGGGAGAGAGAGAGAGGGAGAGAGAGAGAGAGAGAGAGAGATGAGGGAGAGAGAGAGAGAGAGAGAGAGAGAGAGAGAGAAAGAGGGATGGAGGGAGACAGAGAGAGAGAGAGAGAGAGAGAGAGGGATGGAGGGAGAGAGAGAGAGAGAGAGAGGGATGGCGGGGAGAGAGAGAGAGAGGATGGAGGGGGAGAGAGATGTGGAGAGAGAAGTATTTAGGGAGATAGAAATAGAGAGAGAGAGGGGATGGAGGGAGAGAGAGAGAAGTAATTAGAGGTGGGGAGAGAGGGGGGATGGAGTGGGGAGAGAGAGAGAGAGAGGGATGAGGGGGGAGAGGGAGAGAGGGATGGAGGGGGAGAGAGAGAGAGAGGGATGGAGGGAGAGAGAGAGAGAGGGATGGAGGGGGAGAAAGAGAGATGGAGGGAGAGAGAGAGAGCCTGTAGCACATACAGAATTGCTTAGACAAGTGGACTGGCAGGCTGAAGGCCAGTTCATGTGTGTGTGTGTGTGTTCATGTGTGTGTGTGTGTGTGCATGTGTGTATGTGTGTGTGTGTGTATTATGTGTGTGTGTGTGTGTTCATGTGTGTGTGTGTGTTCATGTGTGTATGTATGTGTGTGTGTTCATGTGTGTGTGTGTGTGTATTGTGTGTGTGTGTGTTCATGTGTGTGTGTGTGTTCATGTGTATGTGTGTGTGTGTGTTCATGTGTGTGTGTGTGTGTGTGTAAGTTCATGTGTGTATGTGTGTGTGTGTGTGTGTGTTCATGTGTGTGTGTGTGTGTGTGTGTGTGTGTTCGGTGTGTGTGTGTGTGTGTGTGTGTGTGTGTTCATGTGTGTATGTGTGTGTGTGTGTGTGTGTGTTCATGTGTGTGTGTGTGTGTGTGTGTGTGTGTGTGTGTGAATGTGTATGTGTGTGTGTGTGTGTGTGTGTGTGTGTGTGAATGTGTATGTGTGTGTGTGTGTTCATGTGTGTGTGTGTGAATGTATGTTGTGTGTGTGTGTGTGTGTGTGTGTGTGTGTGTGTGTGTGTGTGTGTGAATGTGTATGTGTGTGTGTGTGTTCATGTGTGTGTGTGAAATAACTGATGTAGAACATGGTGGATCCTATCCAGGATGGTCAATGTAGAACATAATGGATCATCTAGGCATTTTAGCTCTAGAGTGCCATGAATTCTTACACAATGCTAGATGCAGAACATAGTAGAACCCCTCCAGGATGGTAGATGTTGAAAACAGTAGAACCCATCCAGGATTGCGGGTGTAGAACATGGTGGAACCCCTCCAGGATGGTAGATGTTGAAAACAGTAGAACCCATCCAGGATTGCGGGTGTAGAACATGGTGGAACCCCTCCAGGATGGTAGATGTTGAAAACAGTAGAACCCATCCAGGATTGCGGGTGTAGAACATGGTGGAACCCCTCCAGGATGGTAGATGTTGAAAACAGTAGAACCCATCCAGGATTGCGGGTGTAGAACATGGTGGAACCCCTCCAGGATGGTAGATGTTGAAAACAGTAGAACCCATCCAGGATTGCGGGTGTAGAACATGGTGGAACCCCTCCAGGATGGTAGATGTTGAAAACAGTAGAACCCATCCAGGATTGCGGGTGTAGAACATGGTGGAACCCCTCCAGGATGGTAGATGTTGAAAACAGTAGAACCCATCCAGGATTGCGGGTGTAGAACATGGTGGAACCCCTCCAGGATGGTAGATGTTGAAAACAGTAGAACCCATCCAGGATTGCGGGTGTAGAACATGGTGGAACCCCTCCAGGATGGTAGATGTTGAAAACAGTGGAACCCATCCAGGATTGCGGGTGTAGAACATGGTGGAATCCCTACAGGATGGTAGATGGTAGGACACACACAGAACTTTATCAGAAATAGACAAGATGGAACATAAGACAAAGGCCTGGTTTATAAATTCTGATTACGAATGAGTTTTGTTTTTTGTTTTTCTTTTTTTGTGTGGACGGAACATTCTTCTGTTTCACTGGAGAACATTTCAGTTCCCTGAATAAGGTCCCTGTGGTCAGTGACTCATGATGAAGGACGTTAGTGAAAAAAGGGTCTCCTTGTTCAGCACTTCTTCCCCTTGCCTTTCGGTTCTTCCACTGCCTCTGAACCCCCTCGGTTCTCTAATTGATGATTACTGCCAGACTCTCGAGTCCATCTCTCTTCACAGCAGTCGTTGGTTTGGTCTCCACACCTGCGCCTGCCAAGGGTCACCAGCAGGTCGTCCAGCGTTGGATCCCAAAGGGGACCTTTTAGAGTTACTCCTGCTGGACAAGGCGGCAGCCATGTGTCCTGCCAAGTCTCTCACCTAAAGGTCACCTGCAGGTCAGCCACGCTCTGTGTTCTTCTATACTGGACTGAAGACTGAAGACTCATTGGGCTTCAGCAATCAGTGTCCAACCACACAAGATGGCTTCACCTTGAACTGACCGTTCCATTCTTGAGAACTGTCAGGAATTGAGTGAGATATGTAAATGACCTCTGTTCTGATTGGCTGCAGCTACCGACCGTTGTCCCTGTCCTTGGGACATTGTGGGTTTGATTCCTAACGATGTCTCAGCCATCCAGGACAGTTTCCTCCCGCTTTCTGTATTGTTAGGACGGTCCTCCCTCTCCCCCAAAAATAAATATTTTAAACTCACTTTTTTTTGAGGACGCCGTTTCCTCTTGTAAACTTCCTTTTTTGGAATGTTTGATTCCTAAAAGCAATGGTGGGTCAACCCAAACCTCGTATCTCCATTTTTATCATTTTTGACGTGTTTGTGTAAAAGCAACCGACGACCTTTTTTCCATCTTTTTTCCAAGGATTTTTCCATTGACTTCCATTTTTAGTTAAGAAGATTTTTCCCTTTTTTATGATCAATGAAAGTTTTGGAGATATTATTATTTATTAGTTTACACATTGTTGTCTTTACGTTGTTATTTTTTTGTATAAAAGGACATGAGACCAGTTTGGACCTGACCTTCACTCCCATCTAATTCCATTTATCCCACAACCTGAGTGAGGTAGTAATCGTCACCTTGCACCTTGTAGCGTCCTGACAACCTGACATTTATAATCTTATTCCAACAACTGTTCACTTTCTGGGTGAAAATGATGAAAGTCCTGCTAAACCTTTACAAATGTTCTTTTACAAACACTAAACACTGCCCAACAAAGTTACCCAAATATTAAAATGAAAAAAAATCTAAATTATAATGTGCATATTTAATCATTTTTTGTCCTGTGAAAAGCCATTTCAACTTTTTAAATATGAGGCATTCGGTATCTTAATTTATTAGAAGTTCAATTTAGGTATTAATCTTATTACAGCTTCTTCTCCTTCTTCTTCTTTTTCTTTCGGCTGCTCCCGTTTAGGGGTCACCACAGCGGATCAACCGTCTCCATTTCTTCCGGTCCTCTGCATCTTCCTCCTTCAAACCCACCACCTGCATGTCCTCTCTCACCACGTCCATGAACCTCCTCTTTGGTCTTCCTCTTCTCCTCTTTCCTGGCAGCTCCATCTTCAACATCCTCCTTCCAATATAATCCTCATCTCTTCTCTGGACACGTCCAACCTCCTTCTCTAACTTTGTCTCCAAGACATCCAACCTGATCTGTCCCTCTAATATTCTCCTTTCTAATCGTGTCCATCCTCGTCACACCCAGCGAACATCTCAGCATCTTTAACTCCGACACCTCCAGTTCTGCCTCCTGCCTTTCGTCAGTGCCACCGTCTCCAACCCGTATAACATAGCTGGGCTCACTACTGTCCTGTAAACCTTCCCTTTTACTCTAGCCGGTTAATTTATTAGAAGTTCAATTTAGGTATTCATTTTATTACAGCTTAATTCTGGATATTCATTGTTATTAAAATTTCATTCTGCAAATGTTTTACAAATATTCATTTTATTATAACTTTATTCTGAGCATTTAATTTTATTATAACTTAGTAATGAATATTTATTTCAATAAAAGTATATTCTGGATTTTACACCTAAAAATTTTATTAGAACTTAGAACTCAACTGGTCAGAGTCCGCGCAGAAACAGGCGCAGAAGCCCCGCCCTCCGTGTCGCGCCCAAAAACAGGTGCAGAAGCCCCGCCCTCCAGGTCGGTCGTTTATGTAAGGCCTGGGTGCAAAGCCAGGAGTCTTGTACTCAACATTATTAACATAACTCACAGAACTCAGGAACCAATAGAACAAAGGAGGTGACAAAAGCGAATGACCGACACTCTGCTCTGCCTCATTGGGACTTATAAGCCCCGCCCCAATGAGGCACACCTGTCGTCCAAATGAGCACAGGTGTGCCCAGCCAAATGAGCACAGGTGAGCCCCGCCCACACTGGTTAAAGATTTTAAAAGAAACATTCTATTTTATAATTTGTAATTCTTTCTAATTCTCCATAATAGCTTTACTAGAACGTCATTATTATTATTCATTTTGTTTGATATTTTTTATCAGAATTTAATTTTAATTCAGTTTTAACCTTGGTTCATTTTATTCTAACCGTATCTTTAATTTTTTTATAACTTCATTCGGGATATAACTGATTTCATTATTTTCTTTAATATCTTTATGTTAATATAATTTTGTTCAATTATGTTAAAACTTTATTTTATAAAAAATTACTAGAACTTAGAATTAATATTGCATTGTAATGCAACTTTCACATCAGAGTCAAAAAAATAATTATTGATCCCAAGTGAAACTTCTTAAATAATTGCTTAATAATTCCAAATATCTTTTTTATGAAATCATAATATTGTTTTTTTTTTTTTATTCCTTCTCGAAGCTGTACAGAATTCGCTGTTATTTTTAACACTGTTGAAGTCTCATCATTCTAGATTTATCCTCTATTATTTTTTCATTCGACTAATCAGTTGAGAAATGATTGCACGCATTTCACTCCTTGAAAAGGGACATTTCTGGATATTGTATCCTGTGGTTATGATTTATGATGGGACATGGAGACGCAGCGGTGTCAGGGTCTCTCTCAGATTGAGGGAATGGGTCTGAATAAGATGGGACCCATAACTCAGATAAATAAATCAACTGATTATAGAGATTGGAGAGGACTGGATGGAAAAATGATGTCATTTTGCAGGAGAATATTCAGTTCTATATGCTGTGCTCTTTCTCCAGGGGGCTTTATGTGTTTTATTGAACCCTTTTTTTTTAAATAAAAGTCTAAACACACTTCACCCTGCAGTCCCAATATGAGGAAAGGACGTTTATAAATGTCTATGTAGGATTATGTCAGTTGTCATAAAAGCCTTACACAATCCTACCGTAAAAACCCCGCATTTAAATAACAGGTATTACTTTATGGCTAAGCTCCGCCCACTGAAGTTATAAGTAGTGTTTCACCTCTGAATGCTGTTGGAATGAGCCAGCCATTCAGAACTGAGCTCATTTACATACATCAGCCAAAAAAGACAAGGAAGCCTGTTCAGCTGTAGAGAATTTGGAAAATGGACATTTAAAAATACAGTACAAGCACAATTATATGCAAAAAAGGAGAAAAATATTTAGGAAAGAAGTTCCAGAATATGCTCAGAATTTCCACCAAGATGGAAGTTTCACGAAAGGAAATTTATTTGAAATTAAAAGCCAGAACTTGTGGACCACATCTAGGGTCCTGGAACTCTATCTCCCAGGCCTCTGGAGACCTCTATAATTACGGTTGCTATCTAGAGCACTGTTGTGCTCTGCATGCCGTTGATGAGGTGCTGAGATCTGAGAGCCTCCCGCCGCTGTTCTGTCGCACTCGTTCGGACGGATCTGGTTTGCTGTAGATGCTGAAGCAGCTTAATTAGCTGGAGAGAGAGCAGCTCGGCAGCAGGGGGGGTGTCGGTGAGATCACACCACCCCGCATCATGTGATTGATCGCGACCAACGCTCCATCTGAAACGCCGCAGATTGGGACACACGGCGAGCCAACATGGCCGACAATCGGAGCCAGCAGAGCTAATGGCCACATTTTGGCAGATTTACCCTTTAAAGCCTAGGACTGATATATTGTTGTTATAAAGTGAAAGTGATGTGAAAGTGACTATTTGTCATTGAATACACAGCAAACCACAACGAAATGCTGTTTTTGCTGGACATTCTTAGGGCTGCCAGACGTAGTCAGATAGTGAAAGTGACTGAAAGGGCAACCTACTGGTCCGGGATTTGAACCCACAACCTTCTGATCCTGGGGTCAGCTCCCTAACCTTTAGACCACCGCTAACCCAAACTTCTTGCAGCAGGGGGCAGCTATTTAAACCTCTCGGGGAGCAGTGATGGGGATGGAACCTTGCTCAAGGGTTCCTCAGGGCAACCTACTGGTCTGGGATAAAAATGCAGGCACAACAAGACCATGGGGGCACAACTCCTCTTCTGGAGCGTTGGTAGATCCCCTCCTCATAACATTGATTAGAAAATGGGTTGAACCAGGTGTGTTGGAGCAGGTAAACCACCAAGCTGGACTCCAACGCTCCAGAATCGGTGCTAGGACAGAGACATCAAACCATACAAACAGTGTAAATCTACCCTAAACATAGTTTTTGCACCTTAACATCTCAGGGAACAGAACAATAAACAAACATAAAGTCGGGTCCTGGTCACTGCTGTGGAAAAGGGTGAAAATACCCTTTTAATGCAGGGTTTTGTCCATCAACAGGAAGTGCACAGAAGGTCTCTTTCTGAACAGCATCTCCTCCAGATTGACCAGATCCATCTTTCTTGAATAGAGCAATTGTTGTCAGCCCTCTCAAAGAGGGGTAATGGATTATGGGCTGGGCTGAGTCCTCTCTTGATCAATAAAACAAACAGACTGAAGGACATCGCCCCCTATTCAGATTAATCTGCCTTATAGATTCAGGACACTTTATACACTCTGGTAAAACTCTGTTATAATCCTCTACGGGCTTCTCCAGGCAAGGCCTGTTCTGGCTCAGGCAATGGCTATTGAGCAAGTGGGGCACTGCTGGGAAACCATTCATTACTCCAGCATTAAAGTACATTCTAAGTCTTAATACAGGGAGGGTGAGGAACAATAGAGGAGCTTAAAGAGGCCATCGTGTACATTTACCATCATTCATTCATACATGAACATTTTCAGATCATCTCGTTGGTGCAATCCTTTCTGCCAAACTATTTCATCTTTGGCATATTGAGCAGATGAAATGAAAGAAATGGGAAACTTTCTCTAGGGTGCAAAGTGCTTAAAGGCTCTAGATAAAGGGGCTCCACCCATTCAGCATTCAGCATCAGCAGTAAACAAATCACCTGATCATCTGGAATCACCTGCACCTGTTTATTCACTGCTTCATGTCTTAAATTGTGTGGATTAACCAACAAAAAATAATCAAACTGCTCAGGTACAGAGACTGGACTGAACATGAGAGACAACAACACTGTCCTTCAGGAAGATCTGGAGAACTGCTCAGGTACAGAGACTGGACTGAAAATGAGAGACAACAACACTGTCCTTCAGGAAGATCTGGAGAACTGCTCAGGTACAGAGACTACTGAAAATGAGAGACAACAACACTGTCCTTCAGGAAGATCTGGAGAACTGCTCAGGTACAGAGACTGAACTGAAAATGACAGACAACAACACTGTCCTTCAGGAAGATCTGGAGAACTGCTCAGGCACAGAGACTGGACTGAACATGAGAGACAGAAACACTGTCCTTCAGAAAGATCTGGAGATCTGTCCCTCAACAGAACATTAAAAACACAAGGCTTTTGCTCATTGTTATATGTCAATGATCCCCATCTCAGTTGCATGACTGGATGTACCGTCATCAAGTACCACAGAGTGAAAGAGCGAGTTTTAATAAAATGTCACTTTTATTATATAAATGCAAGGAAAATTCACATTTTCCATGAAGCACAAAAAAGAATGGAAGCAGTGGTGGGAGGGTTGGACCTGGAAGAGGATAAGAAGAAGGCCTCCAGCATTATTCAGCGTGTGCTGCTGCAGTATGACAGTGTTTTATTTATTTTTATTATTTTTTTTCCTGAATGCAGCGATGGCAGGTTTTTGAGAGGCGTGTTGTTTGGATGCTTAAGGCAGAAATTAATCTCTGTTTATGTTGGAGAGATGCCCAGAACTTTCTGGTGTCTGCCTTAATGTCTTCATTTGAAAGTTGGGAAAGGAACAGTCTGAGCTCACCCAAGCAGATTGAGCCTCCCTATTATGCCGCTCGTATGGAAAGAAGTGATTTGTGCCGTTCGATTGAGAGCAATACCTTAATGTTCAGAACAAAGATGTTTATTCAGTTTAGTGTCAGCTGGAAGGTTGGGGACGTTGGGGAACTTTATTATGGAGATGGTTTTGTTTCTTATCTTCACGCAAATCAAAGACATATGTACACGAAGCTGTTGAGCCTTTAACAAATGAGTTCCATCAAATCAACAAGCTCCGCAGGAAAGTAGATCCAAGACTTTGCGAATGCCATGCACATCAATGCTTTGTTGCTCTTGGTCTACTAGACCTTTGCTCATCTTTTGTTGGGGCCACATGGTTTCTGACCACAAAGGTTCTCTTGATAACATTGGGTAGCTGTCCACTCTCAACCTATCAGGGACATTCACATATCAAACATCATGAAACCACTGCAATTTCTAAGACATTGAATCCAGACAGTAGGACCAAGAGCAAGAGCTCACAGGTTTGAATCCTACTTCCAGCACTACCACCATTGGGTTCCTGAGCACAACCCTGAACCAAAAGTTGCTCCACAACAAGGTCCTCAGGGCAGGGCCTAATGGCCTAATGATTTGGCCCCCGGTTCAGAAGGTTGTGGGTTTGAATCCCAGACCAGTAGAGATTTCCTTGAGCAAGGTACCATCCCCATCATTGCTCCTCAGCTGCTGGATATGGCTACTGGATGGTGTTTATGGGTTAAAAGCAGAGGTTACATTTTACTTTCACTTTCAAATAGATAAAAGAACTCCATAACATCATGAGAAATAATAACTCATTCTGAAATAAATTCTAAAAGAACCCCAAAATTACCCAGAAATCCATTTTAAAATTTACTGGAGTTGAGTCCAAAAACCCATTCCAAAATCAATCCTTACTCTGAAATCAATCCCAGATTCATCCTCTAACGAATTCTACACTTTTCCTAAAATCAGTCACAAACTCACTTTTCACATTAAAGTTTAGTCCACCATCTAAACATCTGGTGATCCGAAACAGCTTGGTTGGCAGAGGCCGATAAGTTGAGAAAACAGTTATGGTCTTTAATGATACATCTTTTTAAGTTGGGGTGGTCTAGTGTTTAGGGGCCGGGCACAATAATCAGTAGGTCATGGGTTCAAGTCCCAGACCATTTTGCCCTGAGGAACGCTTGAGCAAGGTACCGTCCTGAACACTGCTCCTGGGTGCTGGATGTGGCTACCTCCTGCTGGATGCTGTGTGTGGGTTAAATACACAGGATGTATTTTGTTGTGGTTCACTGTGTGCAATGTTATGATGTTCACTTACATAGTGGACCTATAAAAGTTGGTGGAAGAACAATGTATGTGTTTCCCTAAAATGATGTCAGGAACATATTATCTTCAGGAATTCCACATGACAGTTGATGAAGTATGAACTTGAAGAGGCATTGTGGGGGACGGCAAATCTGCTGTTTACTTTTTCACATCTATGTCAGAAGCCTGGGAGTGAGCATGGCCACACTAGTAGGACCGAAATGAAGTTCCTGTTGGAGGTGTAGAAATGACCTGAAGCACTTGATTGAATGTGGCCCTGGATTAGATCAGATCAAGCCCAATAAGCTGTGGCTCATATTCAAAGATGAGGAGCGGATTTTAGGAGACCAACACAAGGGCCGTATCTTATTCGCTGAAGAGCAGCGAGGGATAACACTTAGACAGCTTGGAAAAGAAGAAGACAGCAAGAGAGTGGTTGGAAGGGGAGAAGAAATTAAGAAAGGAGCTTATGTGACAGAGCGAAAGAGAAGGTAGTAACGTGTAGGTGGAGACAGGATTATGCAATCCCGTTATGCTAGTTCTCAACGGCAGGTCCTGGAATAAATAAAAATCTCCGAAACATCACCCTGAAACAAAATTCAAAGAAGCCCAAACTCATTCTGAAATCCATCCTAAACTCGCCTAAAAATAATGCCTAACTCTGAAATCAGCTCCAAACTCCAGAAATAAGATGCTAAACTCCTCAAAATCTGTACCAAACTCTTGTTCTCACTCACTCATTTTCTGAGACGCTTGTCACGGTGGGTCACGGGGGTGCTGGAGCCTATCTTAGCTCTCCTAGAACAGAAGGGACACACCCTAGACAGGTCACCAGTCCATCACAGGGCAGACACACGGACAAACACTCACACCTAGAGGGACAATTTAGCATCTCCAGTCCACCTGACATGCAGGTGTTTGGACGCCGGGAAGAAACAAACACAGACACAGGGAGAACATGTCCACATAGAATGATCTGGGAATCTGAAATTAAACCCAAAACTGACCCCAGACTCCTCTTCAAATTCAAATGTCTCAGATTCATCCTAGAAACAGGCCAAAACTTTCACACCATCATTCTTCAATCCAGCCCGAAATGAATCCTAAACATCATCCCAAAATGAATCCCAAAGTCACTCAAATGAATTAAAGATCAATTAGAAATTAAACCCAAACTCATCACAAACTCACAAAATCACAAACACAACCTGAAATCAATCTCAATCTCAACCTGAAATCAATCTCAAACTCAGCCTGAAATCAATCCCAAATTCAACCTGAAATCAATTTCAATCTCAACCTGAAATCAATCCCAGACTCAGCCTGAAATCAATCCCAAACTCAGCCTGAAAGCACTTTCAATCTCAACCTGAAATCAATCTCAAATTCAGCCTGAAATCAAGCCCAAATTCAACCTGAAATCAATTTCAAACACAACCTGAAATCAACCCCAAACTCAGCCTGAAATCAATCCCAAATTCAAACTGAAATCAATTTCAATCTCAACCTGAAATCAATCCCAGACTCAGCCTGAAATCAATCCCAAACTCAGCCTGAAATCACTCTCAATCTCAACCTGAAATCAATCTCAAACTCAGCCTGAAATCAATCCCAAATTCAACCTGAAATCAATTTCAAACACAACCTGAAATCAATCCCAAACTCAGCCTGAAATCTACCCCAAACTCAGCCTGAGATCACTCTCAATCTCAACCTGAGATCAATCACAAACTCAGCCTGAAATCAATCTCAATCTCAACCTGAGATCAATTCCAAATTCAGCCTGAAATCAATCTCAAACTCAGCCTGAAATCAATCCCAAACTTAGCCTGATATCAATCCCAAACTCAGGCTGAAATCAACCCCAAATTTAGGCTGATATCAATCCCAAACTCAGCCTGATATCAATCCCAAACTCAGCCTGGAATAACATCAAACTCAGTTTAGAATCAAACCTTTACAATCAAAAACCCATAATCAAACCCAAACTTGAAATCAATCAATAACTCATCCCAGAATCAATCCCGAACTGAGTCTGACATTGATCGCAAAATCCTAATGAATCATATCCATACTCCTGTTGAAAACCTTCTCAAATTCCTTATGAAGTTACAACCCAGCAGCTTCTGTTTTTATCAAACAGACACAGGTGTGAGGGGAAGATTTTCTAATGTTTTTTTATTGGTCGCACTAAATGAAAATAAAAAAAACGAGAAAGTGGAGAGAACGAATCGTTCTGTGTTTATTGTTGCCGGTAAATGAGGCTAGCGGTGAACTCAACTGCCACTTGGTTTCCAGGGTGATGCTTAGTAACAATGGACGCTCTGCTATCAGAAAAGAACACAAAACAGCTGTGTGTGTGTGTGTGTGTGTGTGTGTGTGTGTGTGTGTGTGTGTGTGTGTGTGTGTGTGTGTGTGTGTGTGCACGCTGTGAAACTAGAGAGATTTGTGTGCTTTTCTTTACATAAGCATGGATGAATAGGACACAGTTTTTTTCTTTTTTGTTGGCATTTTCATGCAAATTTTTGATTGTCTACTAAACTTTAATAATAAATACAACAAGCCGTGCTTCTTTGCTAAAATAGTTTTCACTAGCAAAAAGGTAAACAAAGGAAATATAATTTTAAAGATTAAAAGATTTAAATAAGTAAAAATTCAATCATCTGCTCACTTGCTCTCTCAGGTTTAGCAGGATAGACTCTCCACCAGGGGGGGCACTTATCCATCAAACTTTGAAAAGAGGAAACCGTTAACTCACCGCTGCAAGATCTCAAATACACACCCTTCTGCAAACTCTCGATCCCCTCATTTTTTCATTTTTTGCATCTTGTATGTTTAACGTCTTGTTGAGGAGCAGTTCTCCAGATCTTCCTGAAGGACAGTGTTGTTGTCTCTCATGTTCAGTCCAGTCTCTGTACC
>CM029382.1:24442085-24509585 GCA_017165825.1 Hepsetus odoe
TACACCCTGACCTCCTTTCTTAAACCCATGTATCGACAGAGATCCTTCAGGAGGAAGTCAGCCTGGGCCTGCTGTCAGGGATGCGCTGAAAATTTTCAACCCCATGACCACGAAACTGGCATCTTCTAAGTGGCTCTTGTCAAGCCTGAGGGTTTGGTTTGTCATTGTTGGTGTGCAGCTTTGATTTGATTAAAAGGCAGGGTGGATATATACAAAAAAGAGAAGAAAATACAACTCCACATCGAGTTAGACAGGACCAAACCCTCTGGCGTTCCTGGAAAAACCTTTCTAGTACATTTCTCTCGCTATAGTTTTAGCCAGAAATATCAGTTATTATACCTAATGCTATGGTTTGCTAACACCTTCGCTTATTCAGCCCATTCTCAGAACTATCTTTTTGTACCCGTGATTGAAACAAGTGCCTGTTATTTACGCGTAGATCACCATGCATCTTTACGAGGCTGCTTCATAAACATGCATGATGCCTTGGGGGCACTATTGGCAAAAAGGCTTGATGCAGACTGCGGATGGAGGAGTGTGTGGTGTGTGTGTGTGTGTGTGTGTGTGTGTGTGTGTGTGTGTGTGTGTGTGTGTGTGTGTGTGTGTGTGTGTGCTTATGTATGATAAAAAGAACTCGCCATGTTAATTCAAATGCGTACAGATGCCCATGAGCAAAGCTGTGTTGCACAATGCACCATCAGCAAACTGACAGCAAAACGGCTCTACAATGAAGTTGCTGACTTAGTTTGATTTTTTTTTTGTGCTAAGAGAGAGGCAGAGTGAGAGTAGCAGGTGAAGGATGCTGAAGGAAAGAATATGTCTGAATTAGGGACACTTTGTTTCCGTTGAAGACGCTCGTTCAATCATTTGTCAGCCGGGTACATGATTCCTGGTGGAAGGCTGATAAGATCATTTCTCTGCAGGGTGTGTGTGTGTGTGTGTGTGTGTGTGTGTGTGTGTGTGTGTGTGAGATTGAATCTTTCTCCAAGAGTGTTGGAATGATGCACAGCATGTGTTTGCTTGGACGTTGAGTGTGTGTGTGTGTTGTCACATCTACCCATCTTTTGCAAGAGCCATCAGTCCACAGTCGTTCTCAGAGCCATCCATCAGCACAGACACATATCTGGAGACAACTGCAGGGGTTGGAGAGCATGCGTAGGGTGTCCCATAAAGATCTGGTCTTAAACGGGCAGAGACATCTTGGCTGTAATGTTGTCTTAAGACTGCAGGGCTACCAGCTCTCACTGGTCACTTTATCAGTAATGACCAGAAGGTTGTGGGTGCAAAGCCCAGATTAGTAGGTTTCTCTGAGGTTCCCCTGATATGAAGGTATCATCCTCATCACTGCTGCCCATGCGCTAGATATGGCTGCCCCCTGCTGGGCAGTGTGTGTGGGTTAAATACAGAGGATGCGTTTGGTTGTGATTCACTGTGTGCTGTGTTTCACAGTTACAAATAGTCGGACCCCAGAACTCCTGGGTCTCCCTTCAAACTCCTTTCAGTTGGTCTTGGCCTCCACTGCTACTCCAAGCTCCTCCTCGATTTCTAAGCTCCTCATCCTATCCCTAAAGGCACAGCAAGCCACCCCGTGGAGGAAACCCATTTCCTCCAGTTTTATCCCCAACCTCATTCTTTCTGTCGTTTCTTAGAGCATCTGACTGTAGGTGATGGTTGGAACAAAGATTGACTGATAAATTGAGAGCTTTGCCTTTCAGCTCAGGTTCAGCACAGAATTGCATGACTGCTGCTGCTGTTCCCATCCATTTAATGATCTACCACTCCACTTTTCCCTCGCTTGTGACCCCAAGACCCTTGAGCTCCTCGAGGCAGAAACTTATTCCCATCTCAGAATGGGCTAACTACATTTTCCAGGTTCTTTTCTGTACCTGACATGGTCAGTAATAAAAATAAAGCCTACTACAGGGTTAATCTTCTTGTGGGTACAGCTCCAAAACTCATTGGGCATTTGCTGTGTAGGAAGGAAGACAAGAGGCACTTAACTAGAAGATTGCATCTCTTATTTCCCTGCCTAATTAGTTCGCAAAATCACTGAATACATTCACAGGCCCTGGTGTCAGGACGTTCTTTTCCCAGGAGGCCAGGCACTGCAGCTTCCAGAGTAAGCGTCTGGACTTCTGGCCTCTCGTCTCACTTAGATGTGCTCAAGAGCTGCTTCTGCCATACTTTGATTTCACGCTTATTCATGCTTAGCCTGGCAGAGGATGCGGATGCTCAAGAAATACCCGAGTGGTACGGTGAACTTCTCAATTAGGAATGGAAAATGCTCAATTTCATCTAAAAAGCAACGGGAGGATTGGACATATCAGGCTTTTGAAAAGGCTCAACGCTTGCTTACATCCTTCATTATGATCCCTGTAGGGGTCCACCTTAAATCATTCAATGTAGATGTATCTCATAAAATGGACACAAAGTGGAATTACAGCCTTTGAAGTGGATGATGAGTGAATATGAGCTGATTCTGGACTGAAGTAGCATTAGGTGCGCTACATATTCCAAATTGCAACACTTAAAACTCGTAAAATCCCTGTTACTATATCCCAAGTCCTGCACCATCCAGCCAGCACTGGTTGCTGAAAGGTTCCCCATCACTATTTGCATGAAATCCAAACTTTTGGAACAACTTGAAAGGCAAACCGAACAGAAAGAAGTCTGCCAAAGTGTAATCGCGTGGGGGCATCTTCTATTTCAATTTTCGAAAATGTTTGAGCGTTCCTTTGATTGAGGGCTTAACTAGAAAGAAGGATGGAGAGAGCAGAGAGAAAAGCAAATGACACAACAACAAAATATGTTCTCCAGGGCAGAGAGAGAGAGATGATGAAAGGGAATAGAAATGGAGAGGATTGCTGAGATCAGGGGAGACAAAGATGGCAAGAGATATGAGGGAATAGGTAGAGAGAGAGAGAGAGAGAGAGAGAGAGAGAGAGAGAGAGGCAAGGTAAACAAGGTTAATCTTTTTAGTCTATTTGCTCAGTGAAGCGTTCCGATCTTCCTGTCCTCATCTGGGCCAGAATTCCCAGCCCTCTGCTTAGTAAGAGTGTGTGTCTCTTTGAAAACAAGAGTGACGTGCTGAAAGCACTCTTGAGATCGAATGTCTGCGAGGGTGTGTGTGTCCATGCATGCGTAAAAGAATAGTGTGTGTGTGTGTGTGTGTGTGTGTGTGTGTGTGTGTGTGTGTGTGTGTGTGTGTGTGTGTGTGTGCATTCCAAATAACCAGCCAAGGCTGACTGTGTTAACTGTACACTGGGCCTTTGTGATGCTAAACAGGGTTGGGCTCCCTCAGAAGCATAAAAAGAGCAGAAGATGGGTGCGCAAGCTTTGATTTGAGCCTTCTTGCTCCACGAGTCAGTGTAATCTAAATACAGCAGGACAGCCTGTGGCGCCGATGCACTTAGCAATAAATTTTTCATTCCTTGTTTCATCAATAATCCCGTTTGTGACGCCAATATATTGTGTCATCCAGCTCAATGGAAATTGCAAAGCTGAGCTCGGAACATACTTCATTCCACAATTGCATCTTTCAAAAACTGAGATCCTTTAGGTTGCCTGGGGCTTGCCCGGCTTTACAGGTGATTATCAAGTACATCATTAAAGTAGCTGGTCTAATGAGGTGAATTAGTTTTTTCCCAAAAATCCCAAAAAGAAAAACCTTACAGGAGATTGAAAACAATGCTTGAATCATTCTGTTTGACTATTCTATCTCGATGATGTCAAGTGAATATGATCAAATTTTGTTCAACAGTTTTTATTTGCAATGTCTGAATGATTTGTCGCATGTGTCTCATTGAAGACTACAGTCATGCAGACTACAGTGTGAAGATGTGTTTTTATATGTCTTGAAAGTCTTTTCTTCACCATCCTTTTCAAAACATCTAAGCAAACATTGCATGTCTGTAGAGTGTGTGGCAAAAAACAGTAATTGATCTGTTGGGTTGAAACATTTGTGAAAACGAGTCCCTGCCTTGCTGGAGGACAATTAGATGCTGTTGATGTAAAGGCAGTCCATGGAGCTGGAGCAGGCAGAGTTAAAGCTTTGCGTCTGGGGGGATGAGGAAGGACAGGATTAGGGAGAAGTGTGTTAGAGTGACAGCTCAGGTTTTAAGATTTGGAGACAAAGTGAGAGAAGCCAGACTGTGTTTGGACATGTCCAGAGGAGAGATGAGGAGCATATCAGAAGAAGTATATTGAGGATGGAGCTGCCAGGAAAGAGGAGAAGAGGAAGGACAAAGAGGAGGGTTATGGATGTGGTGAGAGCGGACTTGCAGGTGAGTGTGCAAGAGGAAGATGCAAAGGACAGGAAGAAATGGAGATGAACGATGTGTTGACCTGTAATGGATGCATCTGAAAGGAAATGAAGAAGCAGAAGGAGAAGTTTAGATATCAAGCGGTTGTAACCCTTCAGATTCTAACCAAGGAGTCACTCAGGTATGGTGGTCCTGATGTCCAGCCCAGAAGAATAAAGGACCCATGGATGAGCTGATCCTTACCCTGTTGGTGTTTGACACAAATTGCAAGTAGGAGTTGCTTAAAAATCTGACAGAGAGCTTTTGTTGGTCATCAGCTGAATTGTGTAATACATAGTTAAAGAACTGTGTCATGTCCAACTCCTCCCACTAGCTAAGACCCCCCCCCCATCAGAAGATTCCTCAAGCACTGAAAGTTTGCATGGTGGTGGTTCCTCCAAGTGCTTCTTTCCAGCTGCTTTGAAGGAAACCTCACTTGGAAGAGCACACTCACCACCCCTCACACTGACTAGCATTGTTATGGGGGAGAGGGAGGACCAGCCTAGCCCGAGTCGTATTTTTTGGACTGTGCCATCACTAGGAACTGAACTTGTGATCCTCCTTAAAGACAAAAATGTCTCAAACTTATAATGTGCTGGCATATTTAACAAGGTACCACCATAGAACAATAAGAAAAAATAGAAAATGAATATAATTGTAAATGAAAAATGTGACATTTGAAAGAAAAAAAAAACAACATTTCTGCTCAAAACATTGAGCCACAAATGGGATTTTTGGCCAGCGTTCAGGACGGATTGTCCAATCTCCCCACAGTAGTGGTGAAAGGACATACTTATGGGCAGAACAGATTGCTCATGTAGTGGAGCTCATAAAGTGGTGGGTAAATGGAAGTACAAGGTAGGGGTTTGTTATGAAATGGACAGTAAGTTGAAGCACAGCGGGTAATCCTCTTAGTAGACATTCAGGCAGAAGTGTGTGTGTGTGTGTGTGTGTGTGTGTGTGTGGATGGAAAGCTCATGCAGCAGTGGTAGAAGAAGTGGGGAGAAGACAGGACTTGGTGAAGACAGCAGTGCAGTGTTTGAGAATAAAAGATAATTTGACTGCTTGTACAGCACAGCCCTCTGGCTAGAACTCACTTGAGCTGTCAGAGATAGGCTTCAGACACACCTACTTCTGACATTGTGTGTGTGTGTGTGTGTGTGTGTGTGTGTGTGTGTGTACGTTTAGTGTGTGTAATGTGTGCGAGACCAGTAGCTGAATGTGTTTTTTTAACAACTTAAAGATGTTTCGGTCTTAAAGCCTTTTCCAATATAAATCCAGGGTATAGTTCCCACTGTCTGACCATAGAAATTGTACAGTGATTTTTCGAACACTGGATTGATCGGATTGGTGTGGATCTGCTGAATTAGCCTTGCTGGATGCGGTGGTGTGACTTCCCATGTCTCAAATTAGGACAGTTTCTTTTTAAAGCCAGCTAGAACTGGCCTTGACAACTGAGCTCATTTCTTATTATTCAGTCTGTAATTCAGCACACTTTCCTATTACTGCTGAATTCCTGGTGGTGGAAGAATTTTTGAGAGGTTTTGGTGGATAATAACACTTATAACACTCTGAGCAGAGACATCGTGGCTGCTTGAGAATGACAGAAAAGTTAAAGAAGTAAAAATGCACGGAAATAAAGGAAGGAAAATAAAAGGAGTGTAATAAAAGGGGGACTAAGAAGAAATAATAGTGCAGGGCATTTGCATCATCGCTTGCTGTCTGTAATGCCACATGGACGTGGACGTTAGAGAGAAGCGGTGAAGATAATGTTGATTATTTTCAGCAGATTGTTTTTATTGGAGTTGAATTTCGAGGCTTTAATAGTCTTTAATTCTATTAATATGGAGTGAGATTCAGTTCACTTTCAGCACAGACAGACGCTCCAGACGTCCTTCAGAGGAGACACGTCTCACTCTACACTCTCAGTACACTCCTGTACTTTTACTCTACACTCTCAGTACATTCCTGTACTTTAACTTTATACTCTCAGTACATTCCTGTACTTTAACTTTATACTCTCAGTACATTCCTGTACCTTTTACTTTATGCTCTCAGTATATTCCTCTAATTTTTTACTTTACGCTCTCAGTACATTCCTGTACTTTTTACTTAACACTCTGTACTTTTTAACTTTTATAAAGATTTTTGGCATTTTTGCCAAATCGAGAATTTTTATACTTTATAGTTTTTCTCTGCTGAGCTTTTAATTTATAAAATAGCACTGAAAGTCTCTGTCTTTCTTTCCATCTCTCTCTCTCTCTCTCTCTCTCTCTCTCTCTCTCTCTCTCTTTCTCTCTGGGCATGGTGATTATGATGAGCACCCTGATCAATCTTAACCTTCCTGTTTCATTACCCACGGTCAGTAGCTCCATCCGGACTGCCCTTGCCGCTCGGCTGCCCGCACCCCTCCGGGTCAGTTTATTACTTTATTGACAGCTCCTGATTGTCCGGGACCTCCGTCCGCAGGCGCCATTCATTAAGCCCTGCCGTGGCCTCGTTAAGTCCAGAAGAGGAGCAGGACGCACACCTGTAATCTCCGGTCCTCACGGGGTCGCTTCATTAGCGTTGGACGCAAACACACCGCAGGTGGACAGTGTGTGTTTATGGAGCTTGACAGCAGATCTTGTTCTGCTTTAATGCCGACAGCAGAGGCTAATGAAACAATGTTGTATATCCAGTTCCTAAAACAGGATTATCTCATTAAATATGCGTCTTTTAATTAAGTACAAGCAAGAAAGAATTATTCAAATAGTCTGCCCATGTGTGTCAAGTGAGCCGAGTATGCACCATGCAAATGACCAGTCAACATTTTGACCTGATTTTATTGGATCAAAAATAAGTAAAAGTACCTTATTTTTTTACACAAATTGAATAAAATGAAACAATATTTAATTTGCAAAGATTTTTATATTTTAATTTAATTGTGACTATTATTGTCATTGTGAGAACACACAGTGAACCACACTGAAATTGGTGAATTATTACCAATGTGCTCTGAGTTACAGAAAATGCAGCCTAGTTAGTCCAGTCAGGTCCTTGATGCTGCAGTTCATTTGCTATCTATAGCTCATTAGAGCAGATTCATTTAAAGCAGCGACCTGCTGGAGAAGGTGCCCGTCCCAGCGGGGTACTATGGGGCACGCTATAGCCCTCTCTCGTTTGCATTAACCTCCGAACTTCGAAGGAGACTCATTCCTCATAGACTGACCTTAATCCACCACAGTGTGCTACTTCCAGCCAGCAGGCCTGGAAATTCATCAGAGTTTATACTTTTTTCTTTGGAGATTGTATCTCCATGATAAACCAATTATGCTTGGATCACACTGCAGGTGATATAATAATCGGATAATCGGGCCAATTTTGAGGCCGATTCATCCCTGACAATGGTTAGAGCTCCCCGATCTCTAAAGGATGATCTTCTCAGATTATCCAGTGGTGGAGGGAGTCTATAGTCCAATATTTACTCTGATCTTCTCTCAGTCCGGTTCGGATCCTGTCCTGTGGTGTCCACACCTGGCATTTAGCTGCATTTTGGTTTGTCCAGATGCAAAAGAGGTGTTTGGGTCACACATCGTTCTTTTAGCAGTGCAAAAAGAATGTGTCCTGGTCGTGTGGACATGAGTTGGAGTGTCTACTCAACTGGCGTCCACAGCAGATGGCAACATTCCTCCATGGCAACCATGTGAAGCGTCCTTTCTCATAAACTTGGTCTGGATTGACCTGATCCGTATTATCTCCTAAATGCCCTGCAAGCCATGTGGATTCATCCGTCAAAGTTCTTCAAGTCCAGTTCTTCTTCTTCAGCTTCCAGCAGAGAGACACGAGAAGAACTTCACCGCTGATGTTCATATTGTGCATGCAGTGAGGTTGTAAGTCAACTGGGAACCGTGCACTTATGATGGGTTCCCATTGCAGGTCAAGGAAAGGTGTGAACCTAGACAACGTCAATGTCACACAGGAAAGGTCATCAATCAGTGAGAGCTGAGATGAATGAAAGGGCGAGCATCACCTCCATATTGGTTCTAGTTCTGCCGCAATGTTTTGAGAATCACACCAGCTAGTTGGAAGCCTTGTTGAGGTCTTTCCATCCTGTGCAGTGAACAGGGACAAAAGATGTTGTTTGAGGAGCTGTGTTTTCAACGTCCGTTAGTATGCACTGGGCTTCATAGTCCTGAGATTCGACAAGCCTTCCACCCTCTTTATTTTTGTTGTTCTTGCCCTGCTTGACCTCTTCACCTCCATGGTTTTTCTCGGCAGCATTAATCGTCTTTTTCTCGTTTCCTAATAACTGTTGTCCTCGCTATCTTGATGCTCGTGCTTTCGGGTGAGTCTTAAACGAAGGCCCTTTGGCTGATAAACTTTGCTTCCTCCTCATCTCTCCTCATTCCTGTTCGCGCTGAGTGGGCTTTTCTTTAGACGGGCCGAGTCCTAATCCTCTGCCTCGTTTTAATGGCTGTTACACGAAACAGAAAGAAGTCGGTTCCGGTCGGTTGTGATTAGGATGGTGCGCACAAGGGCGGGCCAAGGCTTTTGGCGTTGGGCTCGTTTATAAGACCCTAAATGAGAAGCAGCAGCGATGGGTGTGTTCTGTGATAAGCCTCTTTCTCTGGTCAGTAGTTAAATGAAGGCGTTTTTGCAAGCTCCTAGTAAAAACCGACATCTGCAAGGTCGAACCTAGCAGCTGAAGAAAGACAAGGCGGGACTTGCACTTGTTGACTCGGGTGGGCAGAGGCATTGTGGGAAGGATCCCAATTCAGCACTTTTAGAAGGTGTAAATCTACACATTTTAAGACTCTTTATTTGCACAATTGAGCATCCATCCAACCCAGAGAATGTCCCAGTGGTCATGGGGTGAGAGGTGGAAAAATTTCCTTTGACAGGTTGCCAGTCCATCACAGGACAGGACCTCACTCTCAATCACCCATATAGTCACCCCTAGGGGGCAGTTAAACTCCATTCCACCTGACATGCATGCACCGGAGCTCTTGAAGGAAACCCTGGAAGGAGAATCAAACCCACAACCTTCTTACAGTGCTAGACACTGCATCACTTTGTTGACCTTCAATAAATGGAAAAAACAGACAAAAAAATGATATTTGATTTTTTTCATTGTGATCTGCCTAAAATGTATATAAACGAATCCTACATTTGCACCTATTTGTTGGCCTTTTTAGCCACTAACCGCTAACGTGTTGCTACAGTAAATGTCGATACGTAACTACAGCAACAGGCATCGAACTGCAGTATCTAATATTAACATCTACCTGTTCTTTGAACTTTGCACAATTCCAGCTGCATTTGTTACTTCAGGGCTTTACATTTGTAATTAAGCTGACACAATAAAAGTCCCCAGTATTACTTCCTTGCTTGTTCAGCTTTCACAGTAGGTGTTTAGGTGTTTCACTGTTGAACACCTACATGACATCCATCCATCCATCCATCCATCCATTATCTGCCGCTTGTCCCAAATGGGGTCGCGGGGGGGTGCTGGTGTCCAACCCAGCGCACACAGGGCGAGGACGGGGGGCGCACCCTGGACAGGTCGCCAGCCCATCGCAGGGACACCTACATGACAATAATAAATTAAACACTATGTCTGTGTTTCAGTGGTGCAGGTTTGGAGACTTTAGCTTTTTGAACCAACTGACATTTTGGCACAGAAAAGAAGCTCATAGGTCAATCCACACCACCCAAAACAGCCTATTTATAGCACCGGAGGGAAATGTCAGGTGCCGTGAGAAATATAGCTTTTGTCCGTCCGGGTCTTGCCGTTTTTGAATCCGGAGCTTAGTGACAGGCCGCGGTGAAGGTCAGTGCTCAGGTACATAATGATCACTGTAGATCTATGCACACATATATTTGAACCCAGGTTCCCATGAGGGTTATGAAGGATAATAGAGTGGCGTGGAGTTGACAGGGAGAAGGAACGTCCCCATTCAAGACCAAGTGGAGCTACTCTGTCTGCATGACTGGCCATGAACCAAGTCATTAAATCCCCCCCACACATCAGAAAATACATACAACCCATTGATGAAGGGGGCAATTCAGCCTGGCAGTGCTTTTCTTTTTGTCATTTTTATATTTACAAATAATAAAAGTGTGTAAAGTGGAAAATGGAAAAATGGAAAAGTAAAAGTAGTCTTCAAAACACTTTTGGAATCACCTCTAATTAAAAATAAAGAAAGCTCAAACTGTTGAGAAATTAAAGTCCAGAAATTAAAGAACAATTAAAGAGAAATTAAAGAAAAATTAAAGTCCAGGAATAGATTGTTTTAAAACTAGAGATCCAAATGTTATAATATAATATAATATAATATAATATAATATAATATAATATAATATAATATAATATAATATAATATAATCATTTTTATTATTTAATTTAATAGCTTTTTAAATTAAAAAATTTAAATTAAATTGATTGAACATTTTAATAAACTAGATATATAGCATAAACTCAATGTCTAACTATATAAAAATTTAAAATGCGGTCTACACAGTGAATTTAAAGCCCTGAGATATCAGAGCATTTTTAAACTAATCTCAGACTGGTTGCTTGGCAACTGTTGCTTGGCAATTATTTTTAGGGAAAGATTTAATTTAATGTTGCTATTATTCAAAAAATTGCTTACATATTGGTGTGACCTATCTATCTATCTATCTATCTATCTATGTATCTCTATCTATCCATCTCTATCTATCTATCTATCTATCTATCTATCTATCTATCTATTATCTATCTCTATCTATCCATCTATCTCTATCTATCTATCTATCTATCTATCTATCTATCTATGTATCTCTATCTATCCATCTATCTCTATCTATCTATCTATCTGTAAGCTATATGAAAGTGAAGAAACAGAGTTCTTGCTTAAGTCTCTTTCAGGCGCAGGTTTTTTCGCTTTAAACGAGGTCATTTTACCAAAGTGCTGCTGATGAAGAAGCTTTCACCTTTTTGTTCATCGCTGAAGAAAAGAATGAGACAAATTACGCCAAATCAAATAAAAACGTCAATACTGGTGAGTCTGCAGACCTCGCTTCTTCATCAGGATCATGAAGAGCGTGAACTGAATTTAGAACATTAGCTGGAGGGGTTTTAATTTGGGAAGGGACAATTGCGTGTCCTGCTGCTCCTCGAAGCCAAAGTTTGAATTAGATCAAGTCACATTTATCCACTTTTTGATTCTCTGTGAGCCAAGTGATTTCCAACCACTGAATGATGTTTGAGAGAGAGCTGACCACAGGCTTTGGTGCAAAAGTGATGAAATATTGTGTAATCCTATCTCAGAGAAGCATTTAACAGGAAAATAATTGGACTAACTTTTTGATTGTAAATCATTTTCATATTGATTACAAATCAAATCTTAAATTCCCAAGTGGAATATATATATATATATATATATATATCAATGCCTGCATTGTTTAATTTAGAATGATTTTTGTTTTTGTTTTTATTTGTGCTCAGGAAACTTTCAGACGTAGATAATATTTGGGACATATTCTGGCGATTTGACATTTTCTTTTTATGTGAACATATTGTGAACAATTTATTATTTCTCTTTTAATTAATCAGCTACTGGATACACACACTTTGGTATCTAATCTGATCTAACGGCTGTGTTTAGCAGAGCGTGTGTTGCATCTGTTAGAGGAAATATCAAATCAGCATCTGTGGACCAGCAGTAACTAGAGAGCAGGTCTTTAGTGAAGCTTTTAAGGTAAAAAAAAAAAAAAGAAGAAGAAAGCAAAGAAAGAAAAAAGCTTGAGGATCCTTTGAAAAGAACTGCAATGTTTCAAACCGCACTTACCTGACGGGCTTTGCACTGTAAACTTTTCGGCGATGAAAAAGAGCGCAGTGAATCATTTTCCTGGAGCTTCGGTGGAGGCTCGGATTAGGAAAGAGGAATGACTTTGCCTGGACTGTAGATTCTCACGTTTCATCCGTCAACATTTGCTAAATTCATTTGCTTCCGTTCTTTGAAACTGTTTCTGAGATCGCAGCAATCTGATTTGATCAAGCACCAAGAAATTCCCTTTTTTTGGAAAGTTCTACAAAATACACGTTTGATTTTTTAACTTTTATTTCAAGTTGTGTTTGGACAAACTCAAAGAAGTAGAATCCGGAACCCGTTGAGAAAAATATTCAGATTTTGTGCTCGCAGTATCGGTATTGGCAGAGTGTTTTTTGTCATGACTGGTTGTAGAAAGTTATAAATTGACATTTTTAGTCGTATTTTTAGTCTAATCATGTTACATTCATGTATAAATTTCACAGTTTCATTAAAAACACTCCCACTTGACTGAGATACAGAAATGAATCATGCATTCGATTCGCTGCCTTTGCAGGAGTTTCCCTAGATTCTCACATTTACCGTACCTTTAGCTTTATTAGTGAAATCGTGATCATAATTTCCTTTGTTTCGGAAAAGTGCACACGGGAAAATCTTTGCATTTTAATCTTTAGTTCATCGTGTGTCCAGACAAGCTGAAAGAACCAATAGCTGGATTTAATTAAAGAAAATTTTTCAGATTTTCTGTTCAAATGGTCACTATCTGCATTATTTTTGCAGAGTAGAAAGTCTGAAATTTACATTTAGTCTTTTTATTTTTTGCTGCTATTATTTCACGTGTGACATTCAAATAGTTGAATTTCACAGTTTCATTAAAAATGACCCCGTTTGACTGAAATACAGAATTTAATCTGAATTTGATTCTGCTTTACGGAGTTACAGCAGATTCTCAGATTGTATTCATTCGTTCTCTTTGTCGATTTCGCTGTTCTTAAAAATCAGTGGCAGAGTTGAAAAAATAAATCCAACAAAAGGGCCTTCCTTTACCCTTCAAGAGCATGTCAAGCTGCTTTTTGATGCATGATCTTCAGAGGCAGAGATAGTGCTTCTTCTTTTTTGGAAAGTTCTCCCACAAACCCGATCTTTGACACCGTGTCTCTTGAAGCAGAACCTTCCCGGTTCTCGCCGCAGAGATAATGGTCATTATTTTTCCAAGGATGCTGCCCAAGCCCGCTTCCACGAAATGCGCCAGGTTGGCCGTCAGGCCGCTGACCTGGAAAGGAGGTCCAAGAGAGTCCAGGTATGGGACGCCACCAACACTCCCCAACCTGTCGTCCCTTAGTTACCCTCTCAGACCTTCGTGATCTGTGGACCTTCAAATACATCCAGCTGGGAAACCCTGGTTTGCTATCGATTTTTAATAGTTTTAATTGAAAGGTTGATTGCAGTCATCTAGGGTGGGCTGGGTTCCAAATGTTTGATTGATTGATTAGTTCCAACTGTGATGGCGAATAGAACCAGACATCTTCAACACAAATATACATTTTCACCCCCCCAAATGAACCCACACATGATTTCTTGGTGCGTCAATGGTAAACTGGAAAAAATGGGTGTTGTTTCTGGAGACTTACTTTTGCCTCTGGCAGCCCTGGACATCCTCACTGTGAATGCTTTTATCGTTCAGGCCAAAACTTTCCTCAAAGCTAAATTTCCAGGGAGCATTATTATCCTCTGCCTTCAGTTTATGTTCAGACCTGAGCAGTCTTGTTGGAAAAGCCATTGGGATTCACACAAGCGTAATGTTGGAGAAAGAAATGAAATGTGAGTTGCCTTCGGCTGTGTGGCACTTGACTTTCTTAAGGAGGTTTGACAGGGTTTTCAGTGCTTAAATTATTGTGGGAGGCTGATAGTACGACCCTTTTCTGGCCGCTGGTCTGAAACCGGGAGAAAATTGTGATGCAGTGACTTTAGCCAATGAGATGGAAGTAATGAAAAGGTCAATGATCGGCTGTGCTGGGGCGACTTTTTCTCAGAAGTTTCGCTCGCTGGAAAACTTTTAGCTCCGTCAGATCATGATACCTGGGTGCTGTGTGTGGAAATAAAGGAGTCTGGCTGGAGGAACTGCTGAATCCGGACACAGAAACCTTGTGAACACAATGTGACAAAGCAGTCAAGGCTCAAGGGCAATCTCATTTATTTCTTTTTGTGTATATATGCATGATACCTAGTTTCCTTTACAGTGGGGTCCCAAAGAAGTATAAGAAAACCAATGAAGAAAAATTAAAAATCGCACATGATATGGATATAGTATCCCATTATGCTGTAAATTATACCAATAAATAAACTGACTGTTATCTTTGTTATCACAAGTATCTTATTGGTTCTTAAATAAACTAAGATTGTGTTCTATAATAATAACAATAAACATATCGTGTTCCTGCAGTAAAACTAAGCACTTTAATTGTAAGTTACACATAAAATGGTATTTATTAAATTGATTTAATAACAACTTAATTCATTTGAACATATTTATTAATATGATTATTGTTATGATGATTACTATTATTGTTATTATCATTATTATTATTGTTATCATTATTATTATTATTTTCAGTTGTATGAACATTTATTAGGTTATTTTTATTATTTTTATCTACTTATAAAAAGTAATAGATAATAATAATTATAGGTTAAATAATAGGTTATATGTTATAGTATTATTATAATATTATAAAGTATTTATCGTGACTACAGAAAATATCTATAATTTTTTTCTTTACTTTTTATTTGGGCAGATAAGCAGAAGCCAGATCTTTGGGTCCTAACCAGCACCAGTCAGTAATTAAAAGGGGGCTGGTCGGCTACAGGATCAATGGTAATGAAAATCGAAGGGGAATCCGTGTCTGGTGTTTCCATGACCTTCCAGGATGAACCTGGTCTGATGCTCCAGAGTGTGTTGCTTTAGTTTCTCACGCCTAAAGGCACAATAATAACAGCAGCAAGTAATTCTATTATATATGTTATATATATTACTCTTTGCAATCCCAATCAGTAGCTCTGCTGATGGAGCTCAGGAACAAAGATTTTTTGAAGCTGAACTGGAGAACCTAATGTTTGTGAGCTGGGACCCATCCTACCGTTCATGGATGGATATATAAGAACTTGATGGAAAAGCTATGTATGTTTATCGTTGGAACCAATATGGTTCCTCCTCACGCTCTTCAAAAGTTCCTCATTTGGAATCTTGGTTTTTCTCAGCGTTTCCTACTTGTGCTTCAGAGGCTCTGCTTTTGGTTCCCCTTAAAAGTTCCTCATTGTGTTCATAAATCTCTGCATTAAAGTGTTGGTTTTTAGTCTCTTGTGCACTTTCATTAACTGAGATGTTTATTCTGGAAAACCAAGACTATGTGAAGAACTCCTAAAACTGAGGTAGATCAGAAAGGAACCAAATACTCAGAAGATGAGCCCTAAGCAGAAGCGATTAAAGATTCCCTGATGGTGAAAAAGGACTGAAACCAAGAAATAAGCCTACACAGAAGAATTCAAGAGTGAGAATCAATCCACTGAGGAGGAACTTGGGGCTGAAACTACAAGAGAGGAACAGAGCTCAAAAGAAGAACCTTACATAAAATCGTGAGGAACCAATGCACAGGAGCAGAACCCATAGATCATGAGGAAAGACACTACATTAGTCCTTTCCACTAACTGGCTCCAAATTTAGGGCCTAAAAAAGACACCTAGAACTTCAAGTAGCAACTTGCCATCTGAATCACGAGAATGTGAATTTGTACACCCCTTGTTGTATGGCCCTTCCTCTGCTGATGACACAGCGGTTCTGGTAGAACCGTACCCTGATCCATTTCTTCATCTCCGTCTGCAGATCCACTGTAGCTTAATTAACACTAAACCGCGTGAGTGCTGCAGGATGCGTGTTAAATTTAGCATTAGGAGAATAGATGGATGTTAAATAATCCAGTAGTCTTGGGCCCGGATCGCTTTGTGTCTGACACTCCTGGTTTTTTTGTCCAAAATATCTATTTTTAATGCCACACAGACTGAGCAGGTTGGTAACTTTGTTCTGTTAAATATCCGGATTGGGGCTTTGAGGCAAAATAAATCAGATTTACACACCTTTCATGAGCCAGATGCAATCGCCGAGACGTGTGAGGTCACAGCTTGCTCTTGAGAGTCCTCATCAGCTCTTTGTTATGGAGCTGTGAGGTCACCCTGCACCAGTGGGCGGGGCTACTAATATTAACCCCTAACCCCATCCCTCATTCGCTGATGTGAAGCGAAATTGACTATTTGTCATTATGAAACAACACACCGTCCAGCAGGGGGCAGTCATATCCAGGACCCAGGGTGCAGGGATGGGGTTGGTACCTTGATCAAGGGTACCTCAGACTAACCTAATGGTCCGGGATTCAAACCACCACCTTGGTTGCAGCTCTTCTGAACACTAGACCGCTGCCCTCCAGGCTTACTTTAAGAAAATGATGCGCCCGATCTCGTTCTTCCGTCGCGCTACGGTCCCGTCCGGCACTCACCCGTCCACGCGCTCGTTATGAAACGACGGCCCGCCACGAAATGCTAATTTCTGCAGCAGCAAATGTGGAACAAAAGGAAGGAGCGTTCCCTTAAGTTGAAAGAAGAAACAAAATTACATGGCTTACCGAAGGAAAGAGCGGCTCTAAAAATAGAGAAATTATGTTTCCATTGTTCTTGATTGAGAGCTGTCGGTCGCAGCCGCGCTGCCCTGTTTTCAGAGCTGACCGGCGAGTGACTAAAGGAAAGAGCAGCAACCCTTTGCAATCGCCGCCTCCTCCGCCTCGCAGCTCTCCTCCGTGATGAATGGAGCTCCTATCAGAGCCTTTCATGCCGACTCTAGTCCTCTCTGTCTGCAGATAAACCCTGTTCAGCAACTCCAGGCCTCGTTACGATGGACGCACAACCCCAGCACGCGCCCGGGGGACACGTGGACACGTTTACGGCCTGAACGAGCAGCGTCCAACCTTTCCTAATCTTTTAAAAGAATAGTTTGTCTTTGCTGAATGCCCATGTTTTAATGTAGCGATAATGTCTTTTTTTATGCTTTAAACACTGGAACGTCCTCACTAGCCACTTCATTAGAAACAGCCACCTTGTGCTTCCATTAAGAAACTCCTCGCCCTTTCGCCCACTTTATTGGAAACACCCAAATCACTGGCCACTTTATTAGAAACGGTATCATCTGGGTGGTAAACTGTTCTCGGCTCTGGTAGTTTGACTTGCTGGGTTTCATGATCAGTGGTGCGTCAAGTTTCATGTAATGAAGACCGAGAGCAATTAGCAGATTAGCGACTCCTCCATTGCATATTAACAGCTAAACAGATGTTTTGGGCGGCATGCGTAGAACTAGTATTTAGAGAGTGAGGTCTCTGATAAAAAGAATAACTGCTGGGTCAGGTATCGAGGTCAAGGCCATGTTTCCATCAGGGCCACAATTTGAGCTGGAAATAGCAATAAATAGTTATAAAGTCTTGAGCCCCGCTCTCATTTCCCTTCAAGGAAATTCGTTTGATGATTTGTACAAACACTTGTGTAATTCAATCTAAACACAATTAGAGAGTTGAATTCTAAACAGCAAAATTAGTAACTTACGCTATTCTTCAGCATGCAGCCTCAACTCTCTTAGCGAGCTTTCTTATCATTTGTATTAGGCATCTTCAGGAACAGTTGTTCAGGCTTCTTGATGGACGTTCCAGAGCTCTTCTTTATGTCTGCTCCATTTAGTTATATATATCATTAAAAGCAGCAGATATGGAGCGATAAGGAGTGTTGTTACTGCTTTTGTAGAAGGCCATCAGGAGGCTAACACCCTTTTGCGTAGGCCATTGATAACATCTTTGATTACTGCGGTTCTAGTCCAAAGAAAGGCTCTGGCTCACTAGACAGCACCACAGAATTAATAGAAGAACCTGTTCCCTGATGGTGGAAACTGACTGTGAGAGAAATAGAGGAATTGTGGGAGAACCTCCTAAAAGCAAGTTCTTTTCTTCAGTCTTGGTTCCTCTCAGTGGTTTCCATGAATTCTCCAATGGCAAACTGGTGAAAATGGTTATGAACGAGGAGCATAAGGTCTCCCAAATTCCCCAAATGGGCTGCTGTTTTGATGTCCGGGCCTTATTTGGTGGAAAGTACACACTCAGAAACATTCCTGGGGGCACCATCTAAATAAACACTGGCTCTGATGGCTGAATAAGCCTCATAGATAAAGCTCGGCAGCCTGTTCTGTGAAGGATGTTTCCGCTAGTTTGACCTCCTGTTAGGATCGATTGTGCCACATTGATCTGACCTCATCAGGGCTCCCTGAAGAGCCTCTCCAGCAGGATGAGCTTAATGAGGGGTCAGGCTAGCAGCTCACCTCTGACCCCACTGGCTCGAGCCACAGCAGATGATGAATACAGTGTGTTTTTGTTTTAGGGATTCTAGGCAAAAGTGTCTCTTCTGATATATCTCTCTCTCTCTGGGTGTGTAGGGTGGTCCTCCTCTCCCCATCACTCAGTAGAACTGTCCTCTCTCTCTCTCTCTCTGGGTGTGTAGGGTGGTCCTACCTCTCCCACATCAGTCAGTAGAACTGTCCTCTCTCTCTCTGGGTGTGTAGGGTGGTCCTCCCTCTCCCCCATCACTCAGTAGAACTGTCCTCTCCTGGGTGTGTAAGGGTGGTCCTCCTCTCCCCCCATCACTCCAGTAGAACTGTCCTCTCTCTGAACAGGTAGAGATTGGTCCTCACTCTGTGTAAATTGCTCACATAGCATGCGAGCTCACACCCCTGCATATGATATGATTTCCAGCGCAGGGCGTATTGATTATGGCTCACTACCTCTTCCTCTGAGACCCGCCGGCTGTGTGTGTGTGTGTGTGTGTGTGTGTGTGTGCATTGCAGAAACCCCTCGGTGAGTTTTCTGTTCCTCTGTGAAATTTCAATTAGAAATGCTTTGTGCCAGCCCCTTTGGAGACAACAATCCATCTCAGCTATCAATAACAGCAGCACGGCCTGTCAGAGGCACGGCAAACCTGGAGGACCACAAACACACACACACTCACACACCCACACACACACACACACATCCACACCCACACCCACACCCACACCCACACACACACACACACACACACACACACACACTCTCCTGTGCGACTCTTCCACTCTACCTGAGCAGTTCTCCAGATCCTCCTGAAGGACAGTGTTGTTGTCTCTCATGTTCAGTCCAGTCTCTGTACCTAGGCAGTTCTCCAGATCTTCCCTGAAGGACAGTGTTGTTGTCTCTCATGAAATTTCAGTCAGTCTCTGTACACAGGCAGTTCTCCAGTCTTCCTGAAGGACAGTGTTGTTGTCTCTCGTATTCAGTCCAGTCTGCTTGCACAGGCAGTTCTCCAGATCTTCCCTGAAGGACAGTGTTGTTGTCTCTCTCATGTTCAGTCAGTCTCTCTGTACCTATGGTGATTCTCCAGATCTTCCTGAAGGAGGACAGTGTTGTTGTCTCATGTTCAGTCCAGTCTCTGTACCTGAACTGGTTCTCCAGATCTTCCTGAAGGTTGATGTTGTTGTTCTCATGTTCAGTCCAGTCTCTGTACCTGAGCAGTTTGATAGTTCTGTGTTGGTTAATCCACACAGTGATCTACGTCTGAACCTTCAAGCAGAACAAAGCATTTCACAGATATGAAGCGCTGAAGAAACAGGTGCAGATGATTCCAGATGATCAGGTGATTCCTTTACTGCTGATGCTGAACGCTGTGCAGGTGGAACCCCTTTATCTAGAACCTTGCTTCTTTAGACACTTTGCAGCCTAAACATTGTTTCCTATTGCTTTAATTTCATCTGCTCAATCTGACAAAGATAATACTGTTTGCTCCAACAAGATTATTGGAGGCCATTTTCATTAAATGATCCTTCTTAAAGCCAGCCTTCGAACGAGTAGTAGAAAATCCTTTTGTTAAATACTTTTCCTGGTGAATGTGGGTGGAGCGTGGCCTACTTTAAAGGTGTTGGGATTTGGGACATTCAGACATACATGAAGCAACGAAATACAACAGTTTGAGAAATATTATCTTGTTGATTCAGTTTATCTCAATCTGAAAAATAGTTGACAGGACCTGTAGTGTCCCACCTTAACTATCAGATAAAAGGATAATAAAAGATGGAAGTCTTTTACACTGACACTGTTCCCCGGTAGCTGTTGTTGCTGTTTGGTCATTTATGATCCGTGCAATCCTAGAAGTGCTGACGGTACCAATCATAGGCTCAGGAAAGAACGCCGTGGCCTCATTTATCACATAAACAATAACAGATCGTCACATCAGCCGCCCTCATTGTTCTGAGAAGGTGAGAAATCCATATTGAAACTGCTGTGTGTGTCTTTGGGACGTCCCGGGATAGAAGAATCAGGCCTCATCTTTGTCTCTTTGTCAGCTTTTTGATTCAATAGCTCTGGATCGATTCATTCCACCCATTGTGATCCGGATGAAGGGAGCGGTGAGTAATACCTGCATACGTTTGGAGGTGGGGCCTCATTAGCAGTAGACCTGACTCTGCCCAATCAGTCCTGAAAATCGGGGCCAGGCAACACAGGCGGTACAGAGCTAAAGAGTTAGCACTGATGGCTTAAAAAAATCCCAAGCACAGCCAGTTTTAGTTTTCGTGGGTTGTGAGAAGAGAACTCTCGTCAGGATTTTTTTAGGTGTTTTAACTGGGGCAGGTGGGTGTGGGTCACTTCCTCAGGCCCATCAGCAGGGAAAAAGATGACGTGCAGACCAACAAACCCTCTACGTTCATCTGGTCACATCCAGTTCTCCTCAATTGCTGGAGTGTTTGCTGCAATTAGTAGTAAGATAATAGATTTGTGAGCATCATTGAAAGGGAGGAAACCCACACTAGCAGGATCTCTCTTAGAAATGTTACAAATTGTGCAAATATGATAACTTGAAGAATCGCATTATAATATTCATATTTTACTTGATAGTGAGAGGTGTTGTGATGTTGTAGGATCAAAGAAGGAGCTCTGGGTGGACAAGATCTCACAAATTGCTGTTATGGCAGCCTGTGGGAAGAAGAAATGTAGAAGGGCAGCAATTAAACAATGAAATGGGTCAACTGTCGAACTGCTGGTCTTAATCTAATGTTTAAATGCATATTTGAGGGGAACCCTCAGGGTCTTCAGAGAAGGCCTAATGAGTTTAATACCCAGTCTGCATATAACTGGATGGAAAATTAGCTTTGAAAATGAGCATGGAGCAGCTTTTGGCCTAAAAATAAACCCACTCAAGGTGAAGAGATACAGGTTGGGCAACAAAGAAACCCTGTAAACCTAGATTTAAGTCAGTAGCTGCTCTTCTAGGGTTCTACCAGCCAAGTTACATAATTTAAAGGAGGAATAAGTGTTAGAAGTAGCCAGTCATTTAGGCACTTCTTAAAGATAGTAAGTTAAACTGATAGCAAAAGGAAGTCTGTTTTCCCACTAAGGAGCCAGGATGGAAAAGAGTCTTGACACAAGTATTCCTCAAGCAGTGCTTGATGCATTGAGAGGACGAAGGGTGACACACTGCTTAATCAGTGCCACGAGGCAAGTGTTAAGAACTGGAACCTGATGCAAGCAGTTACAGGGAGCCAGTGCAGATGTTGTAGAGGTGAAAGTGAAATGGACTATTTGTCACTATGAATACACAGCACGAAACATAAGCAACCACAACCAAATGTAGCTCTGCACCAAATGTGTAGTAGTTTGCAGCTACATCCAGCACCTGGGAGCAGGGATGGTGACAATACATTGCACAAAAATACCTCAGGGTAACCTACTGGTCCAACACCACCTTCTGTTTATGGGGCCTAGTCCCTAAAAACCCCAGTGTGGCATAGTATGCCATAATTAAGCAGATTGAAGACCACTGTCTGTCCTGCGTTCTGCATGGTCACGGTACCTTGTATGAGAGTCCCGCCAGTTTAGAGAATACCAGAGACTGGACGAGTACCTGACTAGCACAGGTGTAGGGAACTGTTGAGTTCTTGAAGAAAGAAGAAAGTGACAACTCTTCGTCAAGTGTGCTTTGCTTTGGTGTTGATGTTCAGGTAAAGTCTGGTTTGAGGTTGGTGATGGGGTTTAGGTAAAGTTCTTAGGGTTTGATATCAGTGTTGGGGCATCTTTGTTGGAGACAGCGATCGGTGATGGTGTCGAAGTTAAACGAGGTGTTGGGTAAAGGCGTCTTTGTTGGAGATTGGGGTTTCGGGAAAGATGTCTAGGTTGAAGTTGACCGCCATTTGTCAAATGTGACGCCAATATTTTTTGCTTTGGTTGAGGAGATGACAACTGAATTCTCAACAGAAATGGTTAGGTTATGTCTCGGTGATGGGTTCCCTTCGATGCTCCACATCAAACCAAGCCTAGCGTGACTGAAGGGCATGGACAATAGGGAATGGGTGGGCAGAGTGCGAAAAAAGAGACAATAACAGGTAGCTCAGCAGGCAGCAGAGTTGTACTAATGAAGCCGGCGGGACGGGACGGGCCACGTGTGGCGCTGTCGATTGTTGAAGCCTGATGTTTTATTGAATAGAAGGAAGGCTTGACTAAGCATGTGAGGGATGGCTTCTGTGTGTCTGGCCTCCACCGCTCCCTTTGTACTTCCATTCTCTCGTTTCTTTCACTCATTAATTTCGCCTTCTACAGGCAGTCCCATTGTTCTGCAATATCTCCCTCTCTCTCTTCCTCTTTCACCTCCTATCTTCTGACCTTGTGTTTATTTTATTTCTCTGTGATTCTTCTTGCTTTCCACTGTTCTGTTCTCTCGAATCCTCCCCTTGACTTCATTCAAATTCAGTTCTCTCTCTCTCTCTCTGGCTCTCTCTCTCTCGCTCTCTCTCTCTCTCTCTTTCTCTCTCTGTGGGTTGCCCTCACACATACTTATATCAATTGAAAGGGTTTACTTATCTTGCAAGCCAACCCACACATGGAGAGAGTGAGGGAGAGCGAGAGAGAGAGAGAGAGAGAGTGAGAGAGAAAAAAATGAGTGGAGGGGAGTGAGAGATGTAGGCAGAGACCCTGTGGTGTTTCTCTGTTTCTCTGAGAGCCACGCTTCCTTCTCTCAGATTAGCGACGGACCCCTGCAGGATGATGGGAATCGCAAGGCCGCCCACTGGAGTGCTGAGAGAGGCGCCATGCTCCAGAACCTCGAGAGCCAGCCACTGTGAAATCAACTCACGCTGACACTCCCGAGACTCTAATCAAGAGCATTTCAAAGAGCCTTTTGTGTTTATCACACTATTGTTTAGAATATACTGACAGAAGCAGGAATGATGGAGTTGCTGCTAGCAATTAGTCAAAGGTGTTTGGGTTGGATATTGGTTTTGGGGGGAGATTTTATCTGATGGAATGGTGTTGTAGGTTAGTTGTATGGTACTGGACGTTGTGGGTAATAATGTCAGAGTGTTTTTTGATTTGGACAGGCCGTAAGTGTGTTTGGGTTGAAGACTGAAGTAGAAGCTTTTTTTTTTAACGTAGTTGCCCAGCCTTTTTCACGTTGAGCTTGTCATTCTAAACTAGCCGATGGAAAATGACCCATGAATTGAGGTAAAAGAGTCAGGTTTAGAGTCTGGTGTTAAAGTTTGGGTAAAGGTGACTGGAGGTTGGTGTTGGGTTTTGGCAAAAGTATATAGTTTGGAAATGAGGTTTAGATAAAGGAGTTTGGACTAGAGGTTGGTGTTGGGTTTAGCCAGAGGCATATAGCTTTGGTTTTAGGGTTTATGTAAAGCTGTCTTGATTGGAAATTGGTGATGGGTTTAGATAAAGGTGACTGGACTGGAAATTGGTGACGGGTTATGGTGAAAATGTGTGTTTTGGAGTCTGGTGTTAAGGTTTGGGTAATGGTGCCTGGACAGAAGGTCGGTGCTGGGTATTGGCAGAGGCATGTAGTTAAATGGGGTTTTGATCAAGGTGTTTAGGCTGGAGTTTTATTGGGTAAAGTTATCTAGGTTGGACTTTAGTGTTGGAATTTAGAAATAAAGGTGTCTAAGTTGGAATCTGGGTAAAGGTGTCTTGGTTGAAGTTAGGTAAGTTTAGCTAAGCGTGTTTGGGTTGAAGTTTGTTGTTGGGGTTTGGGTATTGATGCTGAAAATGACTTTGGGCCTGGATAAGAAGTTGGGTTGGACTTGGTTGCGTTGGTGACCATTGTAAATGTATTTGGGTTGAGGTAAAATGATAAGGTGGTGGTGGTTTGGGTTGAGCTTAGATGTTAGGAAGGAAGTAAAGGCATTTGGCTGGAGGTGAGGATATTTTGGTTTTGGATGGACTTTGGGAATAAGACTGTGGTGTTTGGCTTGAGGTTAGAAGTTTGGGTTCAGGTTGTCATTCTAATTAGTTTAAGTTCAAGATTAGGTTCTACTGGAACTTTAATTTAGAAAATTTAGTCCCATTTGCATATCCCGAATTAGCTGAATCACTTCGCCGTCCTCCAGAGGTCCACCAAGGCTCACAATGAGTGCTTGCGGTCATTCACTTGAGAGATGTCCAACTTCCTTCCATTACCCCCCCACACTTTATCCTGTGGCAGGTGCCAACACATTCAACACTAAATCCATACCCTGTGCCATTTCAGGGAAGTTAGCTTCACAGGGGAACCACAGGGCCAGGGGCTATTTTTGGAGCCAATCGATGCATGGATTTCTTTTGGCACACTTTAATGCGACATGCTGGTGGTCAGCCAGTCTGATTGAGTCGCCACTTGACAAGCAGACATCGCCGAGGCTTTCAAGATCGCTCAATCGTGCATGCATGTGCCAAGCTTGGATTTAAAGGCATTTTTTTTCTAATGCATATGTCAAAACACATAAAATGTCCCACCCGCTAACAGATAGAGGCATCCTGAATACCGATGAGGCTTGTCCCTTACATTTGTTGCTCACTGTAATATCTTTCACCGATGCAAAGAAGAGCCTCTCGTTTTAAGGCTTGTTTATTTCTCCGAAAGCCCTATTTGGAGCAATAAAGGGATGGAAAAAGGACGAAACTGTGAGACGCACTGAGGCAGCGATAATTTCAGGCACATTTGAGGATTCATGAGTGAAATCATCGTGCGGGCTTTGTCGTTTTGGACCTTTTCCTGCAATTTCGTTTTCCACTCACAAAACGCACACCAGTTTTATCGTCCCCTGTGCTTCACAGTTCACTTTCACACGACCTCCCTTTATCTCGTGGAATTATAAACAGGCCATTCTTAACGGCCTTAAGGTTCTGAATGGCCGCCTCATATTGCGTCTCGTTCTGGGAGCATTCCAGGGTGTAACGTATGGAAAAAGCTGTCAGGAAGAAGCTATAAAATGTGTGAAACGTTTGAAACATTGAAGTGATGGTTGAATGGTTCTCCTATGATGACTATGTTGCAGACCAGCAGGAAGAGAAGGAACAACACAGTCGCTTGTGTTGATGACATCACAGCCAAGATAGATTTCAGAATGTGGTCCTTGTTATTAGACAGTATCACCATCATGGACAGGGTTAGATTTTTAATTCACATACAGCACAAAGGCTTAGTGGGTAGTGTTGTTGCCTCACAGCAAAAAAGGTCCTGGGATCGATTCCCATACAGGGCAGGTCCTTCCTGCGTGTGGAGTTGGTTTTCCACGAGGTTATGGGGAAGTGATGACCAAGCGTTTAGGAACGAGGTCCCATAATTAGAAGGTTGTGAGTCCCAGACCAATAGGTTGCCCTGAGCTACCTTTGAACAAGGTACCATCCCCATCACTGCTCCCCAGGTTTTGGACATAGATGCCCCCTGCTGGACGGTGTGTATGGGCTAAAAACCGAGAACGGTTCACTGTGTATGGTGCTGTGTTTCACAAATAGTCGCTTTCACTTAGATCGGCTTTTTGAATGGGGTAGGAATGGAAAGCTTTAGAAGAAAGAACCAAAAGGAACATTTTATTTTCCATGATATAGACACTTTAAGGTAAAGCGTTAAGAATACAGTGAAAAAGCCTCTGTTTGAACCGAGTTTTGTCTAGAAGATGCTCTTTAAAAGCACTTGGATTTGTTTTTTCTTTGGTTTCTAAAAAAAAGAAGATCCAGAACTTTTCTTGTTTGTACCTCAACCATGTTTCTGCTGCCATTGCTGTTGTTGTTGGTTGCACCCCCCACCCCACCCCCCGCCACTGAAAACTTTGCAATACTACAGGAGGATTGCACAGGAGGAATGATGTATGGTGCACAAGCAGCGTGAGAGGTATTTTTATTTCATAACTGTGCAACTTGTCAGTGGCAGTGGAGACGTCTCTGTCATCTCGGAGGTGGAGTGGTTCCCACCGGAGCCAATTTACTCTGCTCCGACTATTATCAACACCGCAGATCATTTTGTAACTCTTTATTTACAAAAAAAAAAGGAAAAGAAAAAAATACTGCTCCGTTTGCGGTATTTCACTGCGCTTTTGTAAGAATGTAAGAACCTCTGTGGACCTGCACAAATCCCTGCGCTCAGATATTAAAACATTAAACGTGTTTTTGTGAGATTTCACGGTTGTTCCGAGCGGAAGGAGGAGAATTTCTTCCGACCTGAGCTGTGGAAACAGAAGTAGCTCAACTCGTGGATGGTAGCAGGGAGTCAAAGGTTAATGCATGTTGGTTTATGGGGTTGATGCTCATGAGATTATCGCTGCAGGGTTCAGGCTGGTAGGAAACCAGCAGTCCCGTCCAGTTCACAGGTGCAATGTTTGTGGTCGACCAAAGACCAACAAGACAAAACAGGTAACCGATATAAATATCTAACATGTTTAAATGGAATATGGACCGTATAGACGCGGAACTCTGCAATTACGTAGAAGTTCTTCACAAAAGTCGAGAAAAATGCTGTATTTAAAAGTGTTCCTGTCGATAGGAAATGCAGTGATGCGTTCAGTTCCTGACAGCTAAATAAATGGGACCAAATGTTTTAGTGCTCCAGGCTGCAAGGTGTGTAAAGAGACAAGGTTCTAGATAAAGGGGTTCTGCATTCAGCATTAGCTGTTAACTGATCACCTGATCATCTGGAATCACCTGCACCTCATTCTTCACTGCTTCATGGCTTAGGTTAGTGGGGTCTAGGACTCAACAGGACAAAGCTCTTCAGGGCACACAAGGGATCTCATGAATCTACAGATGATCTTAAATCAACATTTCTGGTGCTTTGAATCCCTTGTTGTCGTCGCCGTCCATGGCATCAGCCGGGAGCAATGGCATCGGTTTTAGCATGGAAGCATGGAAGGAAATGGGTAAAAGAGGCGTCTGAAAGACGGATGCGACTGAAAGGTTACTCCTAGCTGACATATTGATCGCGTGAGGTTAATGAGCAGGAGGGTAGAAAATCCCAGCACCTGACATTTAATTAACCAGCCCAGCGCTTAGGAAGGGTCCGCCCTTGCTTTTCCTTGCAGGGTGAACTCCAGAGCGGCACATGTACACAGTCTGTCCGACAGCTTTCCTCATCCTTTCAACACAAGCATCTGTGGCAATATAAAGGGCATTTTTCACAACCTGGATTTGTCCTGACTGTTCGCTCAATTCTCTGCACCAAGATTAGAGATTAAGTGGTAGATAAAAGTAGTCATCTTCCCAAAGGAAACAATGGCTTGGCCACTTGGTTTTCCGTTTTTCTAGCTCTACCCTAGAAGAACCAGACTTTCTTGTTCTGCAGAAATGTCGTATGATGGGAAAGAATGATTTTTGCACAGTATTCTATGTATCACAGCATTTATGTTTAGTGAAAAAGCCCAGAGTGTCAGCTATTTAGCTATACCTATCTTAATTTGTCAGCCTGGCATAACCTTGTTATTGCATCCGTCTATGTGCCACCTCGGCAGTTCGTTCTGCAGAGGCATGCTAATAGCGGTGCTTA
This sequence comes from Hepsetus odoe, assembly GCA_017165825.1. Lineage (NCBI taxonomy): Eukaryota > Metazoa > Chordata > Actinopteri > Characiformes > Hepsetidae > Hepsetus > Hepsetus odoe. Next base: position 24,470,074 of record CM029382.1, read on the forward strand.
TGTCAAACCGCAGGTCTTGCTATGCCTTGATGGTAGAAAGAAGTGAGTAAAAGGAGTGCAAACAGCAGAGAGGAGATGAAGGGACAACCCAGGAGCAGCGCATCAGATTAGCCGATATTGAAGTTGGCGGGGCGGATCGCGGCTCGTTTGCCAGGGGGACGGGGCTGGTTAGCTCTGCCGTCTCCTGATGTTTTTATTTATCGCCGCGAGGTCGCCGGGCCGCTCGCCTCGTTGGCGTGAATACGGTGGGAGATTTTCTCCGTGAGCCTTACATGCAGGTGACAGCGGCGCGATGAATGTTTTGAGGACCCGTCCTTGCCCAAGGACTCGCCGGCTTTTATCGATACGGGCCCGATTTACCTTGACACAGAGTGAATCCGGTGGATCAGCGCGAGAAGTGGGCCATCACTGAGCCTTGCTGGAGGTTCGGGCTCAACTGTCAGCCTATGAGCTCACTGTCCAGCTATCTTCTGCAGGACTTGTTCACTTTGCTGAAGGGATACTCCAACCTGGTGCATCCTGGCGTCGACTGGCACAGATGCAAGCGATTGCCCCAAACATTGAGTCCCCGTTAGGTAGCACTGGGCAGTTTCTCACCACAGGTGAGATGGTGGCGTGGACCGAATGAATCAATGGTCTGTGGGAGAAAAGCACCAAAGCCTGAAGGAGTTTAGAAGAGTAGAGGTTAATGTCACGAGCTGAAAGGCTTTTTCTTGCCAGAAGCGAGGGGCTGTAGTATCAGTGCCACTGACCTGTGTGATTTATCACGGTGCGCTAGAAGTTGCCGGGGGAACGGTTTGTCTTATCATGTTAGCGCTCTATTATAGGTTTTCAGTCCCAAGTCTCTGAGCAACTTAATCCACGAGGGCCCTTCGGTGACGGCCCTTATTGCATTATCTCCTATTGGAGGCTGAGGCTTCTCCGAAAGCCAGTTTCTGAATAAACCCACCTACGTACAATATGATTCATGGTTTTCCAGCCCTTCTTATAAGTGTGCATTAGCATCACTGTCCCCACGCATCAGCCTCCTAGAGCAGATATCAACGCTTTTCATTTCGTAGCATCGCTTTCGTAACAAAACCTTGTATGAAAGGTGAGTTTTACTGGAGAGCTGTAGCCTTTATGGAACTGTAACAGACTTTTGATGGACTTTTTCTATAACTATTGACATTAGTTTTATAAAGTAAATATATGCTTGTTTAGTACATGTTATTTAGTTAGATCAAGTTGGCATCACGTGTTTTAAATGTTAAATTTCAACCTTTTTGAAAAACCCTTTAATAATATGCTGGAATTCTGACTTTATATTTCAAAAACATATAGTCATATATATATATATATATATAGTCATATCGTATTTTATAGTTATAAAATTGCTGTTATTTTCTATTATTTAATTCTGTTCATTTCTAATTACAAAATTCAAAATGTTCAAAATTTTAGCCATCATGGATATAACTTTTAAATAGATACAAATTTTAGATTTTCTAAATCAATCTTATTAGAATGTAAATCCTGATCTTATTAGAATTTAAATCTGGATAGTTATTTTGTTAAAATTTCATTCTGGATATGAATTTTATTAGACCTTCCTCCTGGATGCTCATTTTATTAGGAAGGAAGAAATTTATTTCATTAACTATTTCTTCTATATATTCTATTCTATCTGTTATTAAATCTGAAAGTTCATTTTATTAGAATCTTATTCTGATATTCATTTTGTTCATGATATCGATTAATTAAAAGAACTTTATTCTGGATATGAAATATTAGAACTTCATTCCAGATTTTAATTAATAATAATAAAATCTAATTCTCATGCTAATTTTGTTAGAATTTCTTTCGAAATGTAATTTTCCTTGAACCGGGTTTTTGGGGTTTTAGGTTTAGAACCTTACTCTGATATTAATTTCATTAGAACTTCATTCAAAATGTTCTTTTAGTTATTATAAATCATTATTCTACACACCTCATATGTAAACTTTTTAAAAGTTTCTACCAATTGTTTTTAAAAACACTGATTACGCTTACATTTTTTTGGGGACAGTTTTTTGACAGTTTATCTCTTTCTGTCTCTCTCTCTGTCTCTCTCTCTCTCTCTCTCTCTGCCCTGTCCACCCCTGGCCTGTGTTTTCTGGTGCCTGATGCAACTCCAGGTAAGAAAAGAGTCATATTTATTTGGACATATACACGACAGCACCACTTGATGCCTTAAAAGAAGAGTCCGGCTTAATAATTTTCTAGATTTAAATTTTAGTTTGAATTCCTTCTGGACAATAAATTAGATTTTATTTATTAGATTTTATTTCAATCTTTATTTCAATTTTATTGTTGTATTAAATGTATTAAAATGTCATAGGAAAATGAATTAGTAAATTATTTTAGGTCAGTTAAGTTGTATAATTTTATAATATTGGGGTTATCAGAATTTTATTCTATGAATTTAATTCTTATATTAAACTTTCAGAATTAGAATTTTATAGAATAGTGTATCATTCATTTTATTAGATATTTTATTAGAATTTCACTTTTGATTATTTAAGGATTTATTCTGGAAAAAAACTGTTATTAGAACCTTATTATGGATATTAAATTGTTTTTATTCTTGATTATTTAAAAAAAAGCATTTAGGATGTTTAAAAACTAAAACAAATTAATTTGGGTAATAAATGTATTAATATTTATTAATACTAAATATTAATTTAATTCATGTTTTTCATCTGATCAGGTTTCATAGCACATCATTGTATTTGTACTTCGTCTTTCTGATTAGAATTAGAATTTATTGTAGAAGTTGTTTTATTAGAATTTCATTCCAGGGGTTCATTTAATCAGAATTTGATTCTGGATATTAACATTTTTAGAACTGAAATTCATTTCAGCAGCGCTTATTTTCTCCCCTTCAAATAAACAAAGAGAAAATTCCTCTGTCACAATGTGGCTAATTGGAGGATAAATGCGGTGCCTCATTTTTAAGGCAGACTTTTTTTTTCTTTTTTTTTACACCTGGTTTATTTATTTACAGCTGTTAAGCGTCTTTCTGCTGCAAATGTGCTCCAAAGTAGTGCACTTACAATGCATTTCATTTATAGCTTATCCTTGTGTGTGTGTGTGTGTGTGTGTGTGTGTGTGTGTGTGTGTGTGTGTGTGTGTGTGTTGTGTGTGTGTGTGTGTGTGTGTGTGTGTGTGTGTGTGTGTGTGTGTGCACGCCTGTCCATACACTCTGGTGAAAATGGAACAGTGTGTTGTACGAAGGGGCTGTTCATTTAGATAAGGCTGAGCTTAAGTGAGGCATGAAAGGGTTTGTGTTGGGCTGCTGTATCGTGCCGAGCGACCGTACAAGGATTTGTGTGTGTGTGTGTGTGTGTGTGTGTGTGTGTGTGTGTGTGTCAGCCTTCGGAAGAAAACTTTAAGTAATCCTATTTGTCAACATCACAGGTGCGAACTGAGCTGCAGGCTGTCGAGGCAGGAACTTCAACCTGAGGCTCATAGTGTGTGAGTGTGTGTGTGTGTGTGTGTGTGTGTGTGTGTGTGTGTGTGTGTGCATCAGTAACCCCAAAGAGCTCTTGTGTGCACCAGCCTCCTGTATTGTCCTCTGACATCATAAAGGGTTTGTTGAGAATAAAGACTATTTATTCTCACTTTCGGGGAGAAGGTGTCCTGCTCTTGAGCTGAATGGACGTCCCAGGTATAAAAGGACAGTCTGACCAAAAATTTCAAATGGCCACATCAACAGCTGAGCACAAATGTGGCTAAAAAACACTCAGCACCAGCAGTCACCCAAAATCTTTTCTGGAAACATCCCCAAAACAGCATCCAGCTCTTTGTTAAGGTGGAACAGAGTAGTGGACGTGGTTTAGGACACAGCGGGATGTGACAGTAAGTCATGCCGGGTCATAAACCACATCCACTAATCTGTTCCATATTTGTGAAGAGCTTTGATTTTAGTGACAATTGACTTCTAGTATGTTTTTTTTTGCACAGCACAATGAAATTCAACCTCTGCGTTTCACCCACACACACACGTGCAGCAGGGGGCAGCTATTGAAAGCGCCCAGGGAGCAGTGACGGGGACGGTGCCTTGCTCAAGGGTACCTCAGGGCAACCTACTGGTGAGGGAATCGAACCCACAATCTTCCGATCCGGGGCGACTCCCTCACCACTAGACCAGCGCTGCCCATAAATGAATAAAAAAGACAGAATCAACTTGGAATCCCAATAAAAATTCATGTCTACATAAAAATTTGAATACATGTCTACAAATGTGTCTATTATTTGAATAAATGTATCGAAATGTTTTTAAAAGTCCAGAATGAAGTTCTAGTGAAAATGTTTTCTCAAATGAAATATTTTATAATTTGATAACTTAATCATTTCTTTGGTGGCTAAAACACAAACGTGGTCCAAGGTTCAGTAAAAAGTAGCCCACAGGCTCTGAACCGTCTCTTTAAATGCGACTTTGGGTCTGTTTCACGTCGTGAATGCATGAAATCGGGACGTGTTCAGCGGTAGCGGGCGGAGTCCGGCAGGCCACATCAATCTTTAATCGACAACGTTAAGGGACAAGAGATCAACATATTAGATTACAGGCCGCATTAGAGCAGACCACCGAGTCTGTCATTAAGATTAAATGATAGCATTGAAGCGGCTCACCTTGCTGCAAGGTTGATCCCCTCGCTTCACCAATGTGGGTTTGCCTTTTTCCACCTTAAGAGCTTGAATGAAACCTTGCCTAAGATGGACTACAGCCATAGAGCTGGGCTTTACTGATCTTTCTGTGGATCTTGGTTTAGCTCAGGTTCCCAAAGCTTATTTACACCCCAAGCCCAACTAAGAGGAACCAGGTTAATCTTAGCTGGGCAGCGGCGGTCTTTGATTTCGAATTCCGGATCAGTAGGTTTCCCCGATGTACCCCTGAGCAAGGTACTGTCCCCATCACAACTCCCCAGTGATTGCATTTCATTCTGCTTCGACGTGTGCTTTGTGTTCATAATGGCAAATAGTCACTTTCACTTTGAACGCCATGGGTTTCAGAGATTCGCTCTGCAGCGGTGCATGGAACCAGACATCAGATACTTTTATTTCCCTCCTCAGTGACGCTCTAATGGTCTCCTGAGTGTTCACACAAGATGATGATGATGAGAAAATAGTCCATCCGTTGGCTTCGGATTCCTCACAATGTGTCCACCATGAACAGGTCAGTCCAGAATCTCCAAACGCCAAAGCAACGTCTCTGGCATCTTCAGAAGCGCTTGACGTCTGGTTCCATTCACCATCACTGTGAGCTGTTCTGACAGCAAAGCTCCCCTGAATGACTACTTATGCAGAAACTAGAAACAAAAACTGTGAAATTGCCCTCGGCAACCAGTTGTTTATAATTCATACAAATGTGACAGTACTGCATTTTATAGCGATGGTGTTGATTAGATGTTTAAATGCTGATGTACCAGCTTTTCTGCAAGATTCCTCAACCGAAGACGTTGCCCAGGCAGTTGACAGAGTTTAAGTAATAGCATCACAAAAAAGACCCCAAGTGAACTTCATAGCACCGTTTTTACAAACATGGCGCAAAGGTTGTGGGTTCGATTCTCAGGGTTCTTCCAGGGTGAAGTGTGTTCTCTCCCTTCCTGGTTTCCACCTTTAGTTCAAAGACACATCAGGTGGACAGGAGATGCTAAATTGACCCCTCAGGTTGCCTGTTCTAAGAGGGATTCACCATTTTTCAAGCTGGAATGGGCTCCAGCGTCCATCTTGGTCAGGATAAGCGGCTCAGAGAACGTTCACCTGATTTGACGTGGTGCGAATCCAGTTGAACACAATGAACTTGGGTCAGAAGCTTCGCATGACACCACAATTTGCCCACGTCCCACTTGTGTGTTGGTCAATTGTGGTTTATCTGATAAGGCCCGTCCACCAAAATGTCCTACTACCAATGCCAACTGGATGAGTCAACGCCATCTCCACTGGCAATGAGCTTAATCAAGCACATCTGAGGTGGAAATTTGATCTCTTTTGTGGCAGATGGTAAAAATATTCTTTCAAATGTAATTAAGGCAAGCTAATTGCAATAATGTTGTTTTCCGGTTGAAAACAAAGACGCAAAGAGAAGGCTAATGAGCTTTTCGGTTTTTTAGCGCTAGCCAGCCTCCCTTTATTTGTGTACAATGTCATGTAAGAGTCTGGAAATAGTACATCTGTATTTTTTGTGAATGAAGAGATTTAAGAGAAAACAATGTCTGGCATTAATCACGGTGATCCGTAGATACAGATAAAACATTCATTGCCTAAAAAAAGGTATATAGTGTAGGTATATTCTGCGTCGAAAGTATAGAAATGGTTAGGTATTTGTGCCTAAAAAGTCAGGTTCTAACAACACTATAAACGAAGTAAACTGTTATAAAATGAGTCTAACATTTTGAATTAATTCATTACTTTTTTAGGACTTTTTTATGTCCATAAACTTTAAATGTCCCCATTCTGGTTCGATCGCAAAGCCTTGAACAATTCGGAGCATTTTCACAAAAAATAACCTGAAACGTTGAGCCTGGAACTAAGACCATTTTTTTCTTATTTCCAGCAGAAACATTGGCATTAGTGGGCGTGTACTTTTCCATTTTTATATTTGTTGTGAAGCCCTTCCTCCGATAACAATGCCTCTTTGATTATGGCGATTATAGACCGGGGGAAATGGCTCATTCACCAGATGAGCAGTTGAAAAACAAATCATTTTTAAAGATTCTAAACCCGGTTCTTTGTTGAATCGGTCACGCTTTTTAAGATACACTTTATGAAACAGATTCCTGTGCTACATAAAGGAGTGACGTTCATATCGTCCTTTTGAAAAAGTATTTTTATTGCAGGTCAGGCGATAAAAAGCTTGAAAAAGGACAAGGCCGTTAACGTATTAGCTGAAAATCTGTGTGTTTATGAATCTTTGTGATAAGATTAATCTGACGAGGCTTGTTCCCTAAGATGTTCAGTCTAGCATGCTAGGATCACTGTCTCCACCATACGTGAGCTAACCCAGCACTCCTGAGTTGTTCTTTTTCATCACAGTTTTATTTCTGAGAATTTTATTCTGTTTTTCATTCTATTTTTGTTCTACTTTTTATTCCGAAATGCTTTGAAAGAAGTGAGGAGTGTCTTGCATCATAAAGAAGGCCTAAAACGTGACCTTCCTGGAGCAACGACAAGGTCTGTAGCCCTTTGACAAATGCTATTTTGGAGTCCGAGCTAGGACGGTTAGTTCAGGTCAGGTGGTGTGACTGTGGAAAAACTGAAAAAAAAAGATATTTTGGTTTTTATTTATTTGATGTTAGATAAAACCTCAAGGACAAAGGAGGTCCAGGTGACAAAGAGTCATAAATAATGTTCAGTTATTATCAATGTGCGGTTGACGATTTCAGGGTGACCCTGTTTGAGGAAGAACTGGCCTTGCTCGTCCATTCCAGGTAGATGCTGTCGGTGCAAGCTTAGATCGAGGCCAGGTTCTGCTTCAGCTACGACCTGGCGGTTGCACAATCCTGACACAGAGCCATGGGCTTCTTTACACAACCAATGTTGACCCTGGCCGTTGAAAGGAAGGCTGTTTGTTCTCGTTTGCAAAGCTCCCTCACTCTCTGCCAGGCCAGGTAACAGGCTCTTTTTGTCTTGCTCTTTGTCGAGGAACTGGCAGCCTTTCAGGGCAGCCAAGCAGATTGTTGGTTTGTTTGGCCTTGACCAGTCTCTGTTTCCCCCGCCCTCATCAGTGCCGCCCGCCTGGCCTGGCTTCAGTGAAATGGAGGCGAATATTAAACGAGCGATATCTTCCATTCAGACCCTCCAGCTCAGGTTGATTCTACTTCATTATATTTCAACAGTCTATCGCTCTCTCGCCCTCCCTTTCCCGGGCCGCTCCCTCTCGTTTGAGATCAAGCTGCACTGCCTCGAAAGCTAAATCAGGATTATTGTGTAAAAGTTGAAGATTAGACAGGGGATTTACTTCGCCATTGTGAGTCCTAGAGGGTGGCGTCTCCGCAAGGCAGCGATATTAATTAAGAACAAATATCGCGGAAGTCTTTCTCCGTCCGTCCGACGGAGGACGTTCTGATATTTCAGCAGCCGCGCTTTTATTCATTCGTGGAGTATTGTGCGTGGCAAGAATGATGGGAGGCTAAGTCTGATTAATATTTGGGGGGGAATCAGTTAACATAAGCTTCATCCAGTTCAGCATGCTTCCTAATTAAAGGCAGTCAGCTGGAGCTGCCTCCTTTCTGCCTCGGTTCTCTGGGGCTTCGCTCGCATATCAAATGCGATATGTAAACTACTTTAGATGGAGGACAGATGGAATTAATTAATTTTGAATTTGCACGTTAAAAAAAAAAGTTGCCGCTTGCCAATTATTCCCAACCAGGGGCTTTGTACTGTCCTCCTCTGCAGATGAAACAGTGGCAAAGACATGGAGAAGTGGTGGTGGGGGATGCCTGAATCTCAGAGGATCGTTTTGAAGACCTGTTGTAGAGTTTTGCTTCTTTCTTTTTTTTGTCAGCCTGTCATATTCGATTTAGCATTTCATAGGCATAAACATCTCTCGCTAGTCTAACCTAGTAGAACTGAAAGTCTGACGGTTTGCGAATGCTAAGATCATGTAAATGAGGCCTAGATATGTGTAGAATGTGTCGGGCTACCTTCAGCAGTTGATGGATCAGTTCATAGATTTGCACAAAAGGGCAACAGGGGTAAGGTGCTGCCTTTGGATTAGCATGGTCTAGCACAGGAAATGTGCTGCCTCTAGATTAGCATGTTCTAGCAGGTGAAAAACTCTTTAGCAAGAGGTGCTGCCATTGGATTAGCATGGTGTATAAAGAGAGATGCTGTCTGTAGAGTAGCATTCACTGGAAAGCTAGCATGATTAGAGCTTACAAATGTTGTACATGCCTTATTTAGTTTGCTAATGTTGGTGCACACATCGTTCAAACTCGGTTAGCATGATGTGGTGATTAGTAGATCACCATCAAAGTGTGAGAAAAATTAAACTGAAATAGTAATCTGTTAAAATGTTTGAAAACGCTACCTAGCGAGCTAGCTTGTTTGATGATTTACACAATTTTTGGATGCTAGGCATTTGCTAATCTCATAGAAACAGGGCGCAGACAGACTCTGCTTCATAAATGTCTTACTGAAGTGAATACTGATGGTTCTGTAGCTGCTTTGTTTTTAACAGATGGCCGCTAAGTGGCTAGCGGTGTAAAAGTTAAGTTTTCCGCTTGGATTTCACTGCATCTGGTACATGATATTAAGTGTATGCTAATGTTGGTAGCTAACAATACCTCATTTAGGTTGTTGTCAAAGGCAACAGTGTTAGCATGATGACGAAAAGAGCTTATGAAGTGAAGTTATACATTTTATAACCTACACAATAAAATTATTCTAGCTTTCTACTTTGTTTTTAGTGGTTGCAGTATAAAGGGGGGGATTCTCCACAAGACAAATCCATACATTGCCAAAGTTTTAAGTGACTGAAACACAGCGGCTTTGCTATGAAGGGATTTATAGGGAAAATTACTCAAAGCTACTACACGTAGCTTAGCCCCACCCAACCTTCATCAGGTCACTCCCCCTGCATACTGACCACACCCTCTTTTTGTAAACAGTCCAAAGTCGGATTTTCATGACTCTTTCTACTGTTAGATGGAGCAAACCTGACTCAGGAGACTCATGGTCAACAACTATATGTTGACATTATCATTTGTATTATTGGTGGGTTTGTTTGAAGCAACGTTTTAGGTACAGGCTAAGCTAGCTATGCTGACTTGCTTACCTCTGGCAGTTGTTTTGATGCATTTTTCACATGGGTTTTTATATGAATGTGTTTGTTTACAGCAGATTTGGTGAGAAGAAAGCAGTCCAATCAGAACATGATGGGATTGACAGAGGGAGGGGCCTTAAAGACACAGTTCTAAAAGATTATTTCAGATTGAGGGTAAAAACAGGCCAGAAAAAGATGCACAGCCTTTCTTTTTGGAAATATGAAGCATATCAATTTGTTTTTAAAAAATGAATCAGTAAGTAAGTCAATTTTCAGGGTTCCAAAAATGCTTTAATGACACTTTGGTACTAAAAGGGTTTGAGTGGTGGTTCCTGTCTTATCCCATCGTATTTACTTACTGGGATGACGGTTCAAATGTTTAGCAATCAGACTGGCGAGGTAATCATGCAAATTGTTCAATTTTTGCTAAAATATTGCACGAATTTGGATCACTTCGGTCCCCACAATCTGGCCAGGCCGGGAAGGAACCCTTGAGGATAAACGAGTGTGTTGATTAAAGCGTATCCTGTCCCTTCATTTGCATGTATTTTATTACATGATCCCTGATAGACGCTGAGCTGGGATCCTGCTGTGTGTCCTGATTGGAAACGAGAGAAAAACACGTATCTGCATTCAGCACCGCTCTTGGTGCCTGATCTAAACAACCTGTACCTTTTAAACAGTACAAACAGTACGCAGGGAGAGAACAGCGAGTGATAAATATATCCAAAGTGAAAGGAGCGATGCAGCAATGTGGGGAGGGGGTGAACTGAGAGAACGCTTCCTTCCCTACAGGCCACTTTTTCAGAAACACCTTGTCCATCTGTGGGAGCCAGCCCCACTGCCTCCGGCCCAGAGAGGCGTTTCCAATACACCAACTGTGGTCACTCAAGTAGATGTTTCCAATAAAGTGGCCAGTGATTGGACATACGAGGAAGGTGCCACCGAGTGGAAGTACAAGCTATGGCTTTGTAATAAAGCAGTCAGTGGGTATTTTCCTTTTGGTTTTTTTTGCATTTTCCTTCGTTTTGTTGTCCCAGGGACAAAGGCCGTCCCCCTTGCGCTCAGCGGCAGGTGTCCATCACTCTGAGTCGTTTCTGGAGGGTTTAATTGAAACGAGTAAACAGCTCAACTCTGCCATTAGTCCCTGCTGCCGTCAGCCGCCTGTGAAATGGGCTCCACTTCCAACAGACGTGAAGGAAATTAATCACACGCTCCCGAAAAAAAACCTTCCCCTCCCGTTCACGGCCCACGGTCCTGGGCCCTCACCGCCAGCTTCCCTCTGCCTTTTCTGGAGCCCAGATCTTCTGGTTCCTTTAAAAGGTGCCACTGATCTAAGATCAGGGTCATGAGTGCTGTCATTGCTCTTCTTTACCCGTGTTACATTCACTCTTTTTTTCACCCTATCTCTCTTTTCTCCTTCTGTGTCTCTCCTGCTTTCTCATTCTGTCCCCCCTCTCTCACCCTGCTTCTCACTTCCTTCTTTCATTCACTCATTCTATCACTTTCAATCTGTCACTATTTTTCTCTCGCTGCCTGCTCTCATTTTCATTCACTCGTTTCTCGCTGTCACTTTCTCTCTTGTCTTCCTTCTCTCTCTTTCATTCATTCTTATTCTTCAACCTCTTGAGGTGTCTCTCTTTTTCTTTTAACTTTCCCTCTTTTTCATCCACTCTTTCCATCAGTCTTTCTTTTGTCCCTTCTTATTTCTTTGCCTCTTTTTCTTTTCATTCAGTCTCTCAGCAGTGCTTACACACTTGTTAAGTTGGGAGAGATATAGTTCATTTTCAGAGAAAAGTCTAAATTGTGCTCATATGCCATGTTTCCATGGCAACACAAACCTTTATTTTGTCTGTGTGTGTATGGTCAGGGTGGGCTCTGTGAGTGGGCTCCCGGGCCGCTGGGCTGGTGTTCATCCTGAGATGCTATTTCAGAGCAGATCTGGAGAATCTCCATCCTCATCGTCCAGAACCAACAGAACCACCACAAGCACAGAAGGTCCAGAACCACCAGAACAATCAAAACCACCAGAGGTCTAGAACCACCAGAACAATCACAACCACCAGAACAGTGACAGCACCCAGAGACACCAGAACAACCAAAACAACCACTCCCACCAGAAACACCAGAACCTCTAGGACAACCAGATTCACCAGAACAATCACATCCTCCAGAACCTCCAGAACAACCAGAATCACCAAAACAATCAAAGCCACCAGAAACAATAGAACCTCTAGAATAATTACTCCCACCAGAACCTCCAGAAACACCAGAACCACCAGAACCAGAGAAACAATACTCCCTCAAAAACAGAAACACAGAACCAACATGACCAGAATTTCCAGAATCAAGGCCACCAGAACCCCTAAACCCTGAATTACAGCCCTTGAATCATAATTGCCTCTAACACAAGAACCATAAGAAACCCCAGAACCTCTAGAATAATCCCAACCACCAGAACCACAAGACACAACCCAGCCATAAATCACCAGAACCACTAGAACCTCAAGAACAAGAACCACCAGAACCACTAAACAATCACAGCCACAGCAAACATCTGAACATTTATTTGATTCTCCTACATGATATAGCATTCGTTTACATCAGTAGAACAGTTGTTTGATTCTTGGATGTAAAACAGAAGCAATACACAGATGTGTGGTTGTGTGTTTACACACAAACACACACACACACACACAAACACACACAAACACACACACACACACACTGCTTTCAAACACTGTTTTTTTACACGCACTCAAACACTGGTTAACAAAGTGCTGCATTTACATCAAACTACACCAGACCAGTAATTTCTTCTGACTTTACACATCATGACTCCCACACCCACCTTCGCACACCTTACACAGTGTGTGTGTGTGTGTGTGTGTGTGTGTGTGTGTGTGTGCGTGCACAGAACTGTGAGGGTTTATTGCTCAGCTTTTTACTCAGAGTACATTCCTGTACTTTTTACTTTATACTCTCAGTACATTTCTATACTTTTTACTTTGCACTCTCAGTACATTCCTGTACTTTTACTGTACACTCTCAGTACATTCCTGTACTTTTAACTTTACACTCTCAGTACATTCCTGTACTTTTCCTTTACACTCTCAGTACATTCCTGTACTTTTTACTTTATACTCTCAGTACATTCTTGTTCTTTTTACTTTACACTCTCAGTACATTCCTGTACTTTTTACTTTACACTCTCAGCACATTCCTGTACTTTTTATTCTACACTCTCAGTACATTCCTGTACTTTTTACTTAATACTCTCAGCACATTCCTGTACTTTTTATTTTACACTCTCAGTACATTCCTGTACTTTTAACTTTTACTGGGCAGAAAAAAGAGTATGTCTTTAGTGTGCAGTGAGATTTACTTTTACACGTTTATCAGACATTATTATACAGAGTGCTTTTCAATTTCAAATTACAGGGACAGCCCCACTGGAGCAACTTATGGTTAAGGGTTTTGCTCAGGAACCGAAAGATGGTGGTGCTGGAATCTGAACCTATGACCTCTTGGTCCATAGGCGAGTATCGTACCACTAGAACACCACCACATTATTGAGTCGGTTGTATAAAGTGTTTTCAATCCTGGAAGGTGAGACACTGGAAGGTTCTCCTGGACCCACATCCAGATGTTCATTCTTCAGTCTCACGATTCGGTCACAGTCCACACAATCAACAGTGTGTGTGTGTGTGTGTGTGTGTGTGTGTGTGTGTGTGTGTGTGTGCGTGTGTGTGTGTGTGTGTGTGTGAGTGTGTATGTGAGTGAGTGTGTGCAAGAGATGCTAAGTCAGTAATTACACCATTGCCTCACCAGCTGTGTGGACCTGTTTAGTATGCATACACACACACTTCTTACACAGACACACACTGTTTTCTCACATGCAGCATCTTCTTCTTTATCTTCTTTTATCCTGGCTGCTGGCCACCGCACCTCCATGTCTTCTTGTCCTCTGCATCTTTCTCTTTCGCACACATACCGCCTGCATGTCACTACGTCCATAAACCTCTCCTCTAAAACTCTTTGTCCTTCCTCTTCTCCTGGGGAAGAAAGGAGAGATGTAGTAACAGTGTCCTAGTGTTGTGGGTTTGGATGGGTTTGGATCTTAGACCAGTAGGTTGTCCTGAGGTTCCCTTGATGAAGGTACCGTAGCCATCACTGCTCCCTGTGTGCTGGATATGTCTGCCCCCTGATGGATGGTGTGTGTGGGTTAAATACAGAGGATGCGTTTCATTGCAGTCACTTTCACTTTCACTTCACTTTCACTTTTTTTCACCCTAAAGAAAATTTGTCTGCATTTTTACTTGGTGGTCCAGTTTTTATTCATATAGACACCGGGCCTCAAAGACACACACATACACCACTAACACACACACCAAACACACACACACACACTCCTGACCCAAACCATCACCTAATGACTCCCCTGTTGGCCCGGCCAGTGGACGGCGTCCTGGTGAATACATTACTGTCCACTGCTCCTCTTGGATTCCATTATGCCGCTGTCTCCTCCTTTCCAGCCTCATTTAGCCTCAGGCCATTTCATTAAGGCCCTGAACAATGTCTGGAAGATCCAGCCAAAGGGAACGAGCTTGTGTTTTAAACAGGACGGAGGACCACCTGACCTACCCACTAACATGAAAGCACTTTATTTCTTTCATTACAATTTCTCAAAACGCAGCCTGGCCGATGTCTGCTGCTGATCCAGCAGCTGTTTTAATAACAGAGAATAAAAAATAAGGCTCAAATTAGCGGATGAATGATTAAAACTTTGGGGAGGCAGATTAAAGGAATAATTTTGACCAAAGTCAAATTTGCATGCCAGCACTGCTGATAATGAGTGAACTCTCAGAGTTCGCTATTTGCATTATGCAAATTCTGCTGCATCAGGCTAATTGATGGCTACTGCCTTTCACTGCTTGTTAGCCAAAGGATTGGGGTCCGAACGGCTCTGCTAACAGATTCTCGGTTCATCAAACTCTGCCAGATCCATCTGCGGAAGTGTGCATCAATATATACATTAAGTCAATTCCAGTATCAACAACCATCGAGCTGCGGTTCTGGAGCCAAATTTGAAACTGTAAATTTGCATAAACCCATGTTTGCCATCTGTTGGTCTGGATGGGAACTGCAGTTTTGGAACTCAGTCAGTTCTGATAATATGCACAGAAAATACAGAATACTGAAATGACATTTCTTGTCTAAACCAGTGCAGATATATACAAACTATGTGTAGTATATGTACATTGCTGTGCAAAAATCTAATTCCAGATTCTCTTGTATTTTTAATGGAGTGGTAATGAACAAGTCTCCGTGCTTCCATTGATTCAGTTTTGTGTGGGTTTCCCCCAGGAGAAATATTGTTTGGTTGTATTTTTTGGCTGTTTTGTTGGTTTTTTTGATTGTTTAGTTTTTGGTTGTTCAGTTGTTTGGTTGGTTGGTGAGTTGGTTTGAAATTTGGTTGGTTGGATGGTTCCTGGTTGGTTAGACATTTTGGTTGGTAGTATTTTTGATTGATTAGTTTCTTGGTTAGTTGGTTAGTTGGTTGGATTGTTGGATGGATGGATTTTTGGAATTTTTTATTGTTTAGTTGTTTGGTTGCTTGGTAGCTTGGTTGCTTGGATGGTTGGATTTTTTGATTGCTTAGTTGTTTGGTTGCTTGGATGGTTGGATGGTTGGATTTTTGGATTGTTTGGTTGCTTGGTTGGTTTGAAATGTGGTTGTTTTGATGGTTGGATGGAAGGCTGGTTGGTTAGACATTTTGGTTTTTTGCATTTGTGATTGTTAAGTTTGGTTTTTGGTTGGTTCCCCTTTTAAGTTGATTAAATATTTTGGTTGGTTGGATGGTTGGATTTTTTGATTGTTTAGTTTGTTGAATGGTAGGTTGTTTGGTTAGTTGGTTAGTTGGTTGGTTGCTTGTTTGGTTGGTTGCACATTTTGGTTCAGATCTAACAGCACACATGACTATATAAAAAGTGCTGTCCAAAGGTACTGAAGATGTTAAATTGTCCTCAGGATATGGACCAGTGACCTGTCCACTTTAATCTTGTGTGTCAGAATGCCCAGATGAAGTCTGTACATTGATGGTAACACTTCAGTTCAGCTCTGCAGGATTGTAAATGTTAAAAGCATGGAAACTTTGAGGAGAAGTTGCTACTGTGGGCCTCATCTCTTGCAATGTCTGAAGCCGGACATACAGAAGTGTGTTTGTGTGTGAGTGTGTCAGGGTATTTCATGTTTTATGATTCCCCCCACATTCCTCCCTCTGGTTTTTGTGTTCTTTAGGTTAACACTGCAAAAGCTCTACAAATCCCCATCATAACCACTGGCTCAAAAATGGCTGGAAATAGGGTGACCTCTTCAGAGCACCTTCAGCATGGCATTCAGACAGATACTCAGCACTTTTATCAGGTCTCAGGTTGGGGTTTTCAGACATGAAGAAAGTGCTGTGTGTATAGAGGTACTGTCCGAATATGTCTGAAGCCAAGACATGGCCACGCCAAGCTAAAATCTCCAATAAGCTCTGAGGATATTTAGGCCTGAATTAATTCTAAGACTGATATGATGGAAATTCTTTGATGGGGATGATTAGTTCTCGTTTCATAAAATTTAAGATAAAAAGGTAGTTCGTCTGTAATGCTCTTTGGTTGCATGATGCTTTCCTATTCTTTGTGGTGATATAAGTGATTCGATGGTTGGTTGGTTGGTTGTCTGGATGGATGGAGGCTTGGTTGGTTGGCTGTAAAGCTAATTGGTTGGTGAGATAGTTGAATGTTTTTTTTTTGGTTGGTTGGTTGGTTTGAAGGATGCTTGGTTAGTTGTTTGAACAGATGGTTGGTTGATTGGTGGTAGGCTATATGTCAGGATGGTTGGTTGGTTGGTTTGTTGGTTGGTTGTGTGGTTGGTTGGATGGATGCTTGGTTGTTTGATTGGTTGGATAGATGTTTGTTGGTTGTTTGGATGATTGGTTGGTTGGTTGTTTAGATGGAAGGATGCTTGGTTGGTTGATTGGTTGTATGGATGGACGGATGGACACTATTTTTTTCCTAACAAGAAATTAAACGAAACATTTCATGTAAAACTTTACACTTATGCACTTATGGGGCAGTGGTGGCCTAGTGGTTAGGGCGTTGGTCACGTGATCGGAGGATTTGGGGTTCGAACCCCTTCCCATTAGGTTGCCCTGAGGTACCCTTGAGCAAGGTGCTGTCCCTGTCCTTCTGTGTGAGCTGGGTTGGACTCCAGCGCGACCCCGTTTGGGACAAGCGGCAGAAAAAGGATGGATGGATGGCACTTACGCTTTATAAAATGCACAATAATTACAGAAAAGTGCCCTTAAGCATCACACCAATGGACTCCAATACAGACAAAACCTGCATTATTAGCTGCAACATAATTTAGTATAGTACACATAATGGAAAAAGTACAAAAATGTTCTATTTTGAGTGTTGGATGTCAGTCAGGTACATTTCCTAGCCTTCAGCAGAGGACAAAGCATCTATCAGCCTGTCAGACATCATTACCTGTTAATGTTCTTTTTAAGGGGGAAAGGAAATATCCTGGAGTAAATCAGCGCAGACATTATAGGATAAACTTATCACAACTGTCACAATGCAGGATGGCGTACCACACAACATCATTACTCTGCACTGTTTCTAATGCTGCTGTTGCCAAAGAATTATGGGAAGCATCAAACTCTGAAGGCGGCGGCTCAGAATATGATGTTGACCTCCTGGCGTTGGAGGTTGTAGTCTCTTATCAGTTGACATCTTGGAAATATTTAGTGTTTTATTTGTTGTCTTGAAGTAGGTTTATTTACCAACCGTCATAATTTTCATAATTCAAATAATTTCCAAAAACTATCAATTAAACTTGCTGATTTCTGTTGTGCTTATAAGACTAATTTAGGCAACTCTGTCCTTATTGGCTGCTTATAAGTGGGTTCAAATAAACTCCAGGCATTTTAGACCTGACACTTTGGAAGAGCAGAGTGATCCATTCCCCTGCTAGAGACTGTCTGCAGAAACGACGCTCCTTGAGCCCCCATTTTCTTAAACTTTGTTAGAAATCACTTTGTTGGTGCAAAAATGTCAAACCATGCCTGTCACTGTTTAATCTTTGACATTTTGAATAGATTCAAGGCAAGAAATGGGAACAGTTTTAATGCTCCAGGCTTCAAGGTGTCCTAAGAATACAAGGTTCTAGATAAAGGTGTTACACCCACTCAGGGTTCAGCATCAGCGGCAAACAAATCACCCGATCATCTGGAATCATCTCCACCTGTTTCTTCACTGCTTCATGTCTTAAGTTAGACTCTTTGTTCTGCTTGAAGGTTCAGATGTAGATCACTGTGTGGATTAACCAACACAGAACTATCAAACTGCTCAGGTACAGAGACTGGACTGAACATGAGAGACAACAACACTGTCCTTCAGGAAGATCTGGAGAACTGCTCAGGTACAGAGACTGGACTGAAAATGAGAAACAACAACACCGTTCTTCAGGAAGATCTGGAGAACTGCTCAGGTACAGAGACTGGACTGAAAATGAGAGACAAAAACATGGAAGATCGGGAGAACTGTTTCTCAACAACATGTTAAAAGCCTGGAAGCGAAACATGAAGAAACATCAAAACGTTTTACAGCACTGAATGTAAATTGGTTCTAGTTTTAAAACCAATACATCACAGCCATGAAAAGGCTTAGCCTCCACATGTGGACCATGAGAACTTCAGGAAGGTTTCCTACAACCCCTTAAGTTCCATCTCAATGGAGGTTAATAGGAGCTCCATAATTTGCTCCCAACTGGCCACTCGAATCCACAGGGACTCACAGCTTTAAGGCCAGAAAAGTGGACCACTCCAGTCTTTTTTATATTTTTGCTGAAGTTTATCACACGGTGTGGAAAACTGAGACAGGATGGTGGGGACACTGTCCCCTCTCTCTTTCTCTCACTCTCCCTCTGGCAGTTGGAGTGCCAGAAGGCAGGGATAATTGAAACACTTGTCTGTTTTTGGAGGGGGCTGGCACTTGGTGCATTTCTGTCTGCCTGGCATATGTCTTCCCGTTTTTGATGTTGCATTCTTGATCTTCCTCCGTCTCACCCGGCCACTGCGGCCGAGGGCGGAGGAACAACGAGAGCCTTTTCTTTTTCACGGCCCACCAGCCATCTTCACCGTCCTCTTCCTCACATGCTTGAGTAGCCGCAGGGGGGCCAACGAACAGACAGGGGATTCAGTGACTGAGACTGTCCCACTCATGGCAGCAACTCCAGACTGATGAACCTGCTGACTTGAACAGTCTCATTTATTGAAGGCGACCTCTGCTTGACTCATTCTTCCCTCTAAAGTCTCTTTACGGCTCGAGGGAGGAACCAAATCAACTCCTCCCAAGCTGAGATTCGTGATAATTAGGCCAGGAAAACATTTTCTTCCCTCTCAAGAAGTTTTCTTTTGGAGATTTTTCTTGTCCTGTCTTCAGGGTGACACTAATTAGACTTTCAGAGACCTGGACTGGGGGAAAAAGCATGAGGAGCTCACACTTCAGGAGGTTTTTTTTTTCCATGCACTGCCTGGGTGACATGACATGCAAGTTTTTGTTGTCGTGTGCCATTTTTAAAGCCTCTGAAAAGAAAAAAATAGTCGGTCAAGGGGTTGCAGCACTTTATGACCGCAACAAAACAAACTGCCTACTGAAGTAACGTTGTCAGGTGGGGAAATCGGGATCATGCTCGAGGTTTATACTCTAAAATTAGAATGCAAGGCTGCTGACTGAAAGTGACTATTAGTCATTGTGAACACAGTGAACCACAACGAAATGCCACCTCTGTGTTTAACCCACACACACACCATCCAGCAGGGGGACCATCCACCCGAGGAGCAGTGATGGGGACAGTGCCTTACTCAAGGGTGCCTCAGAACAACCTATTGTGTATAAATATATATATATACATATATACAGTACTGTGCAAAAGTTTTAGGCAGGTGTGTAAAACACTGTAAACAGAACGCTTTCAGAAACGGAAGTGTTGATCATTTATTCTCATCAATCAACAAAATGCAGTGAATGAACAAAAGAGAATCTAAATCAGATCAATATTTGGTGTGACCACCCTTCGCCTTCAAAACAGCATCAGTTCTTCTAGGTACACTTGCACACAGTTTTTGAAGGAACTCGGCTGGTCGGTTGTTTCAAACATGATGGTGTTTCAGCCTCCGTGTGACATTGATGATCACCAGTACCTGTTTGGTAAAACTGGTTGATCAGACACCGACTATAATCCTACAGAATCCCTGACTGTGTGCAAGAGTACCTAGAAGAACTGATGCTGCAAAAGGAAGTAACACCAGATATTGATCTGATTTAGATTTTTCTTTTGTTCGCTCACTTTGCATTTTGTAAACTGATCAAAATAAACAATCATTATTGATATTTCTGAAAGCGTTCTTTGTTTACTGAATTTTTTCACACCTGCCTAAAACATTTGCACAGTACTGTATGTACTATGTATGTGTACTACAAGATATATGATGCATATGATAAAGATGACCCTGTAATCCTCTCCCGATTTAAAGAGTGAACCGATATATAAATCTTAAGCAGAAACGATGGAGGTTTGATTTTGTTTTTGAACGGGTCTCCAGGGGTCCAGAAGGCGGAGGTGCTGGAGCTCAGGGAAAGAAGCTTCCACATAACGCTGTTCTCCAGGGAACCGCTATAATCTAACACCAAATTCAACTTCTATTTGAACAGAAAAGAGGGATTTCATTCCTTAAGATAAAAATACTTTTCTGTCAAGAACACCAAGCATGTATGTGTGTGTGTGTGTGTGCAGGCGTGTGTGTGTGTGTCACAGCTGATTTTGTGTGTATTCCATGATTGAACAAATGAAAAGGTTTAAATGTCAGGCCTCTCTCTCTCTCTCTCTCTCTTTCTTGCTCTATCTCTCTATCTCCTCCTCTATCTCTCTGGTATTTAAGTTTGGTATGTTAGTAACGTTACACCTACATTAATCTATTTTGATGATTTAATGCTTGTCAGTCAAACTGGCATTTCACCCAAATGATTTAAGGGCTAAACAACATACAGCTTCAGTGACGGTGAGTAACGCTTGTTTGTTTGATGTTTAGACCTTTAGAGGGCGACGATGAGGAACGTTTGTTTATTTGATGTTTAGACCTTTAGAGGGCGACGGTGAGTAACGCTTGTTTGTTTGATGTTTAGACCTTTAGAGGGCGACGGTGAGGAACGTTTGTTTATTTGATGTTTAGCTTAGAGGCGACACGGTGAGGAATGTGCTTTGTTTATTTGATGTTTAGACTTTAGAGGCTATCTGTGAGGAAACGCTTGTTTATTTGATGTTTAGACCTTTTAGGAGGGCGCACGGTGAGGAACGCTTGTTTGTTTGGATGTTTAGACCTTTGAGGCACGGTGAGGAACGTTTGTTTATTTGATGTTTAGTCCTTTGAGGCTAATGTGAGTAACGCTTTGTTTGTTTGATGTTTAGACCTTAGAGGGCTTAATGTGAGGAACGTGCTTGTTTATTTGATGTTTAGACCCTAGAGGGCGACGTGATTAACGCTTATGTTTATTTGATGTTTAGACCTTTAGAGGGCCACTGTGAGAGGAACGTTTGTTATTTGATGTTTAGACCTTTAGGAGGGCGCACAGTGAGGAACGCTTGTTTGTTTGATGTTTAGACCTTTAGAGGGCAACGGTGAGAACATTTGACATTAGCAAATAAACTCAGGAAGCCTGAAGAACTCATCTTAACAATACTTTTCAAGGTCATCAAATCAAATCAAGTTTTTTATATGCGCAAATGGTCCAACCTCACTATATACCGCTGCTGTTGCAAAAACTAGGTGATCAGATATAAAAGTATAAATTAAATTTAACATATCTAGCTGTAAATAATGGTGGAAATAAAAGCTGAAAATCGTGATTCGTGGAACTACACAGGTGCATGTGATATATTTGATCTGGGTATCTGGCTAAGTAATGGAAAGACTTGGTACAAAAATTGGCAGATATATTGCCAACTAGCTCTTCAGACCTTTTTGTTTTCTTTGCCTGTATTTATCCCTGCGGCTCTGGGCCACCTCCCGAGTGATCCCGCTTGTTCTGTCCATATTGTGTCACCATTGAGCACTGGCTGTGCCCTGTCTAGCTCCTGGAGTTTTTGGGGTGATTGAGGTCCCACACAGGAACGCTCCGCTGGGGCTGCATGGGGTTTATCCTGTTTTCCGAAACCATTCAAGGGTCGGTGTCATGTTGAAGCTTTAAATGCAACAAGGCCTATAAGCATCTATTTCTGGTCTGGGGCAATTCTTGGTATATTCTGATTCTCCATTTGGCCTAATCCTTCTGCAAAGCTTCGACATCCTGATGCACACAGTGTAAAAGACCTGGCAGGGCACCTATTGGATGCTCACCGGAATAAATCTCTTGGCAGCTGCTTGTTGATTTCTACGACATGGAGGCACTTCTAGTTTGGCCAAAGTATAATTGAATCATCCAGTTGAAATATGAGTTTCGTGTACTGTTACCATGGTAACGGTTGTGTAGGTATATACAGTATAACTGTTGCATAGTATTATAAAATAACATAACACTAATATAACACTAAACAGTGCATAAAAATGTCCACATAGGCCCTAAAATAAGAGAAATAAGCTTTAAAGTGTTTCATGACTAAATTTTCTTTAATTACACATTGCCCATTTTGTACCTGACCACCCAGTTTTCATAATAGTATCTAGTTTTTAATAAACTTGATCACAAATGAAATCAAAAAATGGTTATGTACAGAATGTTTCCATCAGCTGTGTTATCTGCCTACATGAGCGAATAAAAGGCCTGCAGGGTTACCAAGTGACTCATGAGCAACTGTAAAATGCCATTTTATAACTTGACAGCATCTGCAGGGTTGCCCTGCATGAGAAAATAGATCTTGTCCGTTTTCTGTGAGCATCCATAACAAATGAACTAATGTGATGTGCTGTTTGTGGCTGAGGGACATTCAGTGAAGAAAGCCACCTTCTGTTTGAAGTTAAACACAAGTGTCAGTTTCCGTCTGGTGGTCGTGTTTATGCCGGCGGGGCTTCCGAGGTGCGCGGGCATTGCGGCGTCAGGGTGAAAACCGGTACCGTGGACCCTGATCAGTTCTCATTTGTTCTGCTGGGGAGGCCTCAGCAGGAGGCCACCCTGGGGTCAGCGGGACCTGCAGGGAGGAGGGGCAGAGGTGTTCAGTTGGAACAGATGTTGCCATATTCCAGCCAGTTCCTCCCTACTCTACTCAAATAACACCTCATGCCGGTGCATGCCGCAGGAGCAGCCCTCCCATGTCAGGGTATGCTGATGGATATGGAGAGAAATGTTGAGCAGATCCAGCCCTCATACATGCTCGCAGTTCATATCCCCAATCAGAAAGACATACAGCATGCTGGTTTTTCTGTACAGGGCTAAAAGGCTTTTGGTTACAACAGCATTACAAGGCAGGGCATAAAACGGAGCGACGATAGTAAACACAGATAGAGGCCTGAGGCATTTATTTAGGAAAGGGCATCCTGGCATGAAATATCTGTGCATTCAGTAGCGTAGATTTATCCCTTAGTCTCGCTGACTGAATTTGCATCCATATAACATTTTTCTTTATGTTTGCTGGAAAGATATCCTGCTTGTGTGACAAGGTCTGGTCTACAGTACTAAATATATACCTGACCCTCATTTTTCACTTTTTGTTTCCAAAGAGCCAGTTCTCCAGGCTAGGACAGTGTTGTTGTTCTCATGTTCAGTCCAGCCCTGTACCTGAGCAGTTCTCAGATCTTCCTGAAGGACAGTGTTGTTGTTCCTCATGTTCAGTCCAGTCTCTGTACCTGGAGCAGTTCTCCAGATCTTCTGAAGGATACAGTGTTGTTGTCTCTCAAAACCAGTCCAGTCTCTGTACCTGAGCAGTTCTCCAGATCTTCTGAAGGACAGTGTTGTTGTTCTCTCATGGTCAGTCCAGTCCTGTACCTGAGCAGTTCTCCAGATCTTCCTGAAGGACACAGTGTTGTTGTCTCCATGTTCAGTCCAGTCTCTTGCACCTGAGCAGTTCTCCTGGGGATCTCTCTCCTGAAGGACCAGTGTTGTTGTCTCTCATGTTCAGTCCAGTCTCTGTACCTGAGCAGTTCTCCAAGTCTTCCTGAAGGACAGTGTTGTTGTCTCTCATGTTCAGTCCAGTCTCTGTACCTGAGCAGTTCTCCAGATCTTCCTGAAGGACAGTGTTGTTGTCTCTCATTTTCAGTCCAGTCTCTGTACCTGAGCAGTTTGATAGTTCTGTGTTGGTTAATCCACACAGTGATCTACGTCTGAACCTTCAAGCAGAACAAAGAGTCTAACTTAAGACATGAAGCAGTGAAGAAACAGGTGCACAGGAAACAGGTGTTTCAGAAATAGTGTGGGATCATCTCCACAGAAAGACAAAAGACACCCAACATCCAAAGAAGAGCTTTGGGACGTCCTTCAAGAAGCCTGGAGAAGTGTTCCTGACTTAAAGAAAGGAGCTGGTCTAAGAGAGTTAAGGCTGTGCTGAAGAATAACGGTGGTGGTGAATATTGACTTTCAAGCTGGTTATCAAGAATGAAACCCTTTTTGTGTTTAGACTGGATTTTCATGTGAGTTTCTACAGAAATCACTGAACCTACTGTCTCAGTATGATACAGAATATCATGAAATGAAGGGTGGCTCAAGACATTTGTCCTGTATGTAACTGGCTAACTTGGTGAAGACGCAGAGACAAGCAAACGAGGACGAATGCTGTGGACTTGAATCCGAGGCGTCGGGTTACTGAGTTTTCCAGCTTTGGGGGGTGTTTTCATTCACCAGTAATCTGAGTAATTGTGAAAGAAACGCTATCTGAGAGCAGCTTGCTAATGGAAGTCAGATTGGCTTAATAGCACTGGCTTCACTTTCAATGCAGTTAAAAAAAAATGAAAAATTGCACTGGGCTCAAAGCAAACAAATGGAGTGTATCAGGCGGAGAGCTTTGCGGAATAACATGAGGTGCTGAAATGTCGGTGTTTATAGTGAAGCTCATCATCAGCTTGACCTTTTCTAAAGTCCTGCTTTGACTTTCCCAAATTTACAGGAATCACACAGGAGTACAGCGCAGCTAGATTCAGCGCCCGGGGAGCAGTGTTAGGGACAATACCTTGCTCAAGGGTACCTCAGAGTAATCTAGTGGTCTGGGACTTGAACCCACAATCTTCCGATCAAGTCCTGAAACATTCGGTCACCACAACGTCACATGGAGCCCTAAAATGAAAAATAATGACATAAATATTTTTATAGACTCAAATTATGGCCAGTTGGATAAATATGATTGTGTAATTAAGGTTCCTTTTTAGTATCCAGTATTTTTGTATCCATACAAAATTTTTTTTGTCTAATGCATGTGGTGCAGAAATAAATGAAGAAACATTTGTGGTTTTAGGATGTCAAGTGATTAAAGTAATGTTCCAAATAAATCAGTTAAAATTTGTTGTCAATGAACGATTTTAATATTAAAGTGATTTAAATAAATTTGAAATGAAAATTTAACAAATGAATGAGTCTTTCGTGTAATAAACGGAAATGAGCAGAGCTTATTTTCAGTAAATATGATGAAACCTGCCATTTTCGGTGGATAAAACGAGGTAGAAAGTCTTGGAAAGGTGGGATAAAATCAAATTCAGCAGAAATGTAGGGAATAGGATTTTTGGATTTGAGGGCTACAACGGTGGATTCTATAAGACCAGCACATAGAATTGCAGCAGCAGAGCTTCAGCCTAAGCTCTTTTTGGTTTCGCCCAGAAATCAACTCTGTATTTTAACGCATTAGCAACAACAAACACTTAACCAAGGTGCTTTCAAAAGCACGTGTTTGTGTGTGGGTGAAATGCAGACATGTAAGTACGTTGTGGTTATGCCATGTACTCACAACGACAAGAATGGTCACTTTCACTTTCAACCATTCACTGTCACTAACATCCATCCACTTTCCTTATATATTACAAATAAGAGTGCTTAGTATTTCACCCACCAAAGCACCGCTAGCACGTAGCCACTGCCAAGGAGCATCAGGTATGCATTAAAACAATTGGCCAGAACTGCAGCTAATAAAAGCTTCCAGCTAGCCTGGCGTAATTCGCGGAACGCTAATTGGACGGTAGCAGGTTTTGCTGCTTGTTAGCCACATTAGCATGTAAATGCACTTGGGGATTGTGGCGCTAAACGTGGCAGGGTTGTTGGATAAAGAGGCTAAATTGGAAAAACAGGGAAACGAAGAGCCTCACTGTTGTTGGAAGGAGGAATAAACGGGACTGATAATCAGACGACGTTGCATCTCGTTGCGCGACAGTAAGTCGCTATGCTAATTCATGCTCATCCGCTGCCCGAGGACAGGCCCAGATTGTCCCTGAAATAGAACAACGGCTGTCGTCCCTGCGTCTCTCGATAACACTTTAAACTCATTCCTACCCACTCCCTTCTTCTCTCCTGCTCTCTTTTCACCCTATAGCTTCTGCAAACTCTCTCCTTTTTCCTCTCTCTCCATCTCTTTCATTTGCTTTCTTTCTTTTAGTTCCCTTTTGCATTTTCTGTTCCTTTAAGTCTCCATGTTCTATTTTGTCTCTTTTTATTTCTCTTGCTCTCTCTCGCTTCTTTCCCTACTACCTCTTATCCTTTTCTCTTTGCTCCATCTCTTTTTCTTTCTTTGCCTTCCATGCTCTTTGTCTTATTGCATGTATTTCTCTCTTTCTCTTTTCTATCTCTGTCTCTTTTTATGCTCATTCCCGTTTTCTCTCTCATGCCATTTATCTTTCTTTTTGTTCTTTTCACAGTTAACAGTCCCTACACCCTCCCCCCATTCTTTCATTTTATCTTAATTTTCATCTCCATCTCTGGCTGGGTTTTTTCTCTTTTCCTCCCTCATGCTATTTTTCTTTCCTTCTGTTTCCCTCTCACCCGCTTTCTCTCATTAAATTATTCTTTTCTTTTGGTGATCTCTCTCTCTTTATCTCTGCCTACCTCGCTTTCTGTTTCTCAGCTACCTCTTGTCCTTCTGTATCTCCCTCTTTTTCTCTTTCTCCTGTCTTTCACTTTCTCTAGTCACTCCATCCTTTCTTATCTGCAATCTCTGCTTCCCTCACTCTTTTTCTGACTGTCATCATAATTTCTACCTCTGTCTATGTGTTTATTCTCTATCTCTCCCTCATGCCATTTTTCTTTCTTTCTGTTTTCCTCTCACTCTTTCTGTCATTAACTTGTTTGCTTTGGGTTATTGCATCTCTCTTTCTCTCTCTCTCTCTCTCTCTCTCTCTCTCTCTCTCTCCCCCGTTACTCCCTGGAGTTACTTCCAGCTGAGGGAGGCACATTAAGTTGTACCTGCAGCGTCACTCTGCGGCCGATGGCGAGGAAAGATTGTGACGAAATGAAAGGCATCTCTCAGCCTTGCCGTGCCTGATGGCTCCCAGTCCATTTAAATGCATTAGGAATATGGGCTCCTCGGGGGGGGTACAATGGACTCACACAGCACACTGTGCAAACACACACTTACACATTCTCATACTGAGGACCGGGCGTAACACTGCACTCGTGGAGACCCAGATCTCACCTCGGACCTCGGAAGTGACACATAGAGCTGACAGAGCTTCGTATTTCTCTGTGAATTATTTCTCACCCGCGGCTCACAGAAACAAGCAGAAGGGCAGACCTTGGCTTCTGGACTTTCAACCCGCCCCACGTTTGGGTTTCATGAAAAAAACTCCACTCTTGTTTGTTTAGGTAGAAAAATGTATGAATTTACAAGTGAATGGTATTGTTTTCCAATACAATGGGTATGTTTAAAAATAGCCTTAAAAAATTTAAACATTTAATGGAAACAAATGTTATCTAAATATGCAAATGAAACGAACAACCTTTTTACATTTGCATCGTTTTAAAAACCCAATATTCTGAATGATGTTAGAAAACAGACTTCAGAGAGGGATTTCTACTCAGCAGACCTCATTATTTGATTTTGTAGTCAAGAAAACCTGTTAGTTAGAAAACCTCTTTCAGGTTATTTTTCAGTATAAATTCCATCAGAGGTGCAAGGTGTGAAAACACAGTGATGGTGGAAAAGGTAAGAGATGAGCATTTCACTGATTAAGTGCCAATAGTGGGAGGAGCTAAGACTTAACATTTACATTTATGAAGTTTAACAGATGCTCTTATCCAGAGTAAATTCCCTTTCCTAGGAAATGGACTCCCCGGAGCAACTTGGGGTTCAGGATTTGGCTCAAGAACCCAATGGTGCTGCTGCAATTCAAACCTGGAGTCAAAATGGGGTGGTTGGGTGGAAACACTTTATCACAGAAAGCAAAAGAAGGAAAACAAAAATGGGAACATCTATATTGGTCTGTATTGGAGGTTCAGCTATTACCTTAGATAACTGATGACGGCAGAGAAATCAGAAGGGAGCTAAACCTGTCCAGAACACCCAGCCTAGCAACCATTCAGATTGAGGCCCATCAAATTGTGGCAGGGGGTAAAATCTTCTCAAATGTATTCACATTTTACTGTACACAAATGTAATGCTTCAGTAAAACTCCCCACACACATCTCTTTTACCAGTAAGAGTAACAAAACAAGAAAGTGACTGAATTCCTTCGCCCAAGAGCATTTGATGCCCATCAAGCTGCACGATTGAAACAGCAAGGCGCAGTCGGAGCACTGGGGCTTCATGGCTTATTCATAGCTCTGTCTAATGCAAGAGAGACCCCACTCTGTCCCAGCTGGACAACCCAAGAGATAAATGCGACCATGGGCTACAGAAAGCTGGAAAAGCAGCATGACTCCACAGCTGGCCTTCAACTCTTTAGCATTCTGCCCAACGAGAGGATGTCCGGTTTCATCTCCACTGCTGCTTTCAGGGCGTTCGTCCAGCAGATGTAACAGAAATGCAGGCTCAATGCTGGGGGCATGACTGTCCATTTCTGATCTGGGGTGGGAATGGTTCGGTGGTTGAGACGTGAGCAGTCATGTGATGCTCATTCTGTTCTCCCTAACTAGCATAAATTCCTAGGGTGTGAAAATACACTACTGGCCAAAAATGCTACATTGGTTGGTCACCCTTTAGCTTTGATTGTAGCACACTATGCCCCAGGATCAAAAAGTTTGTGGGTTTGAATATCGGAATTGTAGTTTGCCCCATTGAGCAAGGTCCCCGTTCATCACTGCTCCCCAGGTGTTGGATATGGCATGCTGCATGGTGTGTGTGGATTAAAAGCAGAAGATGCATTTGGTTGTGGTTTGCTGTGTGCAGTACTGTGCACTCACAATGACAAAGAGTTGCTTTCAGTTTACACTTCATTACACTTTTACCTCTGCACCATTTCGATAAGTGTATGCATTGCAACGTTTCCACATAAAGTCTTCTCCTGCACATCCCAAAGTTTCTCAATGGGTTTAAGGCATGGACATTGGGAGGGCCAATACATTTGTGCTCAATTTGTGCCTGGCAATGTCATCTTGGAGTATGCCCATGCAATCAAGTAAAGAAAAAATTAGCTGACCTCATTTTTTGGGCATATACAGTTACTGAACCGCGAGTCAGCACTAACCTAGAGTTTAGGGACTAGGCCTGGGATCGGGAGGTTATGGTTTTGAATCCATGAATAGTAGGTTGCCTTGAGGTACCCTTGAGCAAAATACCATATAATGCATTGTATTGATCTTCACTCTATCTTCTGAAACAGCATGGAATCCTTTCCACAGCCTCACGATTTCTGGTATAATATGGTTGTTTTCGAAATGAGAAGATACTCATTGCATAAGTTATGGTTAAATAACGACTGTACAGGCTAACAATGTTTACTCAAGCACAGGCATTTTTTCTGAGGAAAATGGGAAAATGAGGGCCAAAAAAGTCTGTGTAATTAGCAAACACATCATTATTAGCTGCTTAATGTTAAGTTGTTGTTAGCATACAGGCAAATTGTGCAATTAGCATTCATCTAGCTAACTAGAATATTGTATTTGTGTTAGCGTTGTGTGCATGGAAGCTAGCAGCAACAGAATGGTCTGTTACATCATTCTAAAGCTAGCATTGATGCGAACACTCATGCAATCAAGCAATGTATAACTAGCATGTATCTTGCTAACCATGCTATTTTGACTGCATTATTCACATAATATTCGCAATTTGCATTATGTAGCTGCTAGCCTACAAGATTTGAAGCTAGCATTTTTTAGTGATCAAGGTAAAACAAGGAGTCAACAGATTAGCATGTTTGGTCCATTGGATATAATTGAATAGAGTCTGCATTACTCACTGCTGCTCCCTAGAGCTTGAACTTTTTTTGTAAGACCTGTGTTTTCACTAGCCAAGTTTTAGCCTTACATTCGCAAGGTAAATGGCTTCTTTCAGTCGTTCGGAGGGACAGCTCTTTCATTTGAGGCCTGTAATAAGCAAAGAAGCCTGACTTGATGGAGGAATTTACATTTCTAGTTAATAGGAGGGATTGCGGCTGGTCGCCGACTTTGGTGGGGAAAAAGCCACACAAGGAGGAATGGAAGGTGACAAGTGAGAAATTGCAATTTGTCTGGGACACATATTTGGGGGGGTTAGGGATGATGGTGGTGGAGAGAGCCTGATGCGAAAAGGGAAGGGAATTCCCACAGCTCTCATAGATGCAGCCCACACTGTTCTCATATGGCTCAACACAGATCGATGCGCCGAGAACCTCAGCCCATAATTGGCCATGCAAGTTTTAAGGGTTAATGGCAGCGTGCTGTCAACCAGCTTTTTAAAATTGCACTACCAGCACATCCTCAGATGTGAGAAAGGTAATAAAAAAATCACTTCTGTACGGGGTTCCATTTTTTTACCTGATTTTTGTAGGACTGGGACCTTTGAGTGCATATTTTGATTACGAGCCCATTTCACCTGCTCTGGATTAACTACAGTTGTCAATGAGCTGCTTGCTGCAAAAATTATATTTACAGATTCCTCAAATGTGACAGGTTTGGTATTACCCATCCTTCCATCCATCATTCCATTATCTAGGAGGCATATCCTAACTAGGGTTGCTGAAGCGATACCTTGGATTTACTCCATCGAAGGACAGACACTGTCTAGAGGGCAGTTTAGCTTCAACAGTCAGTCTGTTTTGGGACTACAGGAGGAAAGTGGAGTCCACTTGAATTTGAGGAGGACATAGAAAGTCCACAAGACAAAGACCCTCATCCACCTCAGCTGGGAACAGTACCCATAACCTTCTCACTACTGAATTATAGCCCATCAGTTAGCATTGCTTGCATTCCTTAATATTCATAGTCCAAATCTGTCAAGTTATAGTGATAAGGAATTCAACCCATTTTTCCTCATTCCCATCACGTAGGTTTGGTTCGAAACATTCTGTTCTTATCGAGGCTGAAATGTTCCTAGTAGTTGAGAACAAAACCCCTTAACTGCCTCTAAAAGCTCTCTACCAGAAATTTCATGAAATCGTTGTAAGCTGATGCCTGAGACATCGTTTAGAGAGGCTTTTGGACTAAAAATAAACCTTTTCATGATGGAAGGATACCTGCAGTGTGAAATTCTTCAATATCCCATCATAAATAAAGAGAAGAATGTTTCATTATTCTGTACGATCGCTACAGAAACAGTCCAAGAGACTAACATTAATAATCAGGGTATCTATTTTTCCATTTACTAATACCAACGGGGATTGGTGTAGCACCCTTGACCGTCCTTCAAGACATCTATTTCCTGTTACCAAATATGGAAGCCTGGTCACTCTGTGAACATCACACCAACTATTTACAAGACACACTGGAAGTGTTCTGAACTTCTTTAACTATCATTTTCAGTAAACATGGTTAAAAATTTGTAAAAAAAGATGCAGTTGACCAGACCTATTTTAACAAGTGTCTTCTGGGTTGAAACTGATGAAGGTAGCCTGCAGCTTCCCCGGTGGGGCTGGAGTGGAAATAAAATGGTTACATTTGTGTTGGAGACATCTGGTTCCTTTGAGCACTGCTGTGAGGAAATCAGGTACATTTGCCAACAACGCTTTTAAAGGAAATTAAAGAGAAAGTGAAGTCAAAGTGACTATTTTCCACTGTGAAACACAGCACAGCACACAGTGAAATGAAATACAAGCTTTATCCAGTGCTGGGACAGTTTCTTGCTCAAGGGTACTTCAAGATAACTCACTAGTCTGGGACTTGAACCGACAACCTTCCAATCATGGGGACTAGTCCCTAATCGCTACGTCACCCCTGCTCCACAAGTGGAAAAAGTACTGTTATTTCAGGCTTGCTTATATATGGTTTCTGACTGGTTTCTTCTTCTTCCCCTTCTTTCGGCCGCTCCCGTTTAGAGGTCACCACAGTTTCCATTCCATTTACATTTACATTTGCGGCATTTAGCAGACGCTCTTATCCAGAGCGACTTACATGTCCTAATTACAGGGACAGTCCCCCCTGGAGCAACTCAGGGTTAAGGGTCTTGCTCAGGGACCCAGTGGTGGTAGTGCTAGAGGTGGGATTCGAACCTGGGACCTCTTGAGCCAGAGGTCCATAGGCAAGTACCCACCACTAGACCACCACCCTGATTTCCTAATGTTTTCTGCATCTTCCTCCTTCAAGCTGACCACCTGTATGTTCTCTTTCACCATGTCCATAACCCTCCTCTTTGTCCTTCCTCTTCTATTTCCTGGCAGCTCCATCTTCAACATCCTCCTCCCAATTTAACCCTCGTCTCTCCTCGGGACATCTCCAAACCAACACCACCTTGCTTCTCTAACTTTGTCTCCAAAACGCCCAACCTGAGCTGTCCCTCTAAAAGAATAATTTATAATCCTGTCCATCCTCGTCACACCCAGCACCTTTAACTCTGACACCTCCAGCTCCGCCACCTGTCGTTTCATCAGTACCACCGTCTCCAACCTGTACAACATAGCTGGTCTCACTGCCATTCCTTTTACTCTTGCTGGTACCCGTCTGTCACAAATCACTGTAAATTGTGGACAGTCAACAGCAGGTGCCATCTTGCAACTTGCGTTCATTTTACAAAAAGTGTTTGATTCCTCACAAGTCTATCCCTGACAGTCTGAGGGGATCTAGTGACTATTTTAGCATCATTCTGTAGGTCGGAGACTCATAATGTGTAATACAAAAGCAATACTACTCCAGCAGTGCACTAGTTCCATTGCTCTCGCTCGCTGTGTACTGGCAGCTGTATAATGGGATTTTCACTTGGGTAATGAAATTTCGAATGGAGGTTTTCTTATGTACTACAGATCTCACTATCGGCTACAGAAAAAGCCATGCTAACCAGACTCTGGAACATACATAGAGTGCCTGACTGTGTCTGCTCTGGAGAAGAGTGGAGTGATTGAGTGGTCCCTGAATAGTGTCTGATGGAAGGGTATTGAATTTCTTATTCAGCTTTTTGACTGGCATTGTATAGGCAGGCTCATCACCTGAACTGGGCCGGTCACAGTATGTGTGTGTGTGTGTGTGTGTGTGATGGCTTGGTGCTGAGGACTGTCGCAGCTACCCGATTTCCATCGAGAGAGAAAGATCTGTTCTCTCCAGGATGAAGATGCAAACCTGATACTGTCATGGTATTCGTGTCCTGTCTCTGTCTGTAGGAATATCTCTCTCTGTCTGTCTCTAGCGGGACTGTGAAATGAATCTCCTCAAGGTGGGAGCACCCCGCTGAGCCGTGTACAGAATGAGGACAGATAAAAAAAAAAAAACAAGTTGGTAAACCCTTTCGCCGTAAATGGAAAAAAAAACTTCCTCTACAGAGATGTTTTTTGCGAGCGTCGTTCTACTGCCTGGGTTTCAGCGCATTCGACTCGAAAGTTTGCCCGACTTTGGAAGTCGTCCTGTCATGTCTTTCTTTTTTATTTAATGGGAAGGGTTTAGTAACAAGCTAGGAAGGCCAAGAAATGACGCTATGGTGTGGATCACAACTTGCCAACTTCTTCTAATATTAAGTAAATTCTAATAATAAACTAGCCTTTCTTTTATAAAGCGAAGGTTTTCCAGTGAGTTAGCGCTGGATGTTGAAGCCTTGTTCAACACAAGGATGCTGGTAACTGGTCTGCTTCTGGCTTCTCAACACATTCTTGGCCGCGTTCTCGCTTTCAGCCACTTCCTCTGTTGATTGTCACAAATACCTGAACTGTCTGGGCCCAGAAACTGAGAAGAATCTGTGCACATCTCTAGATGTCAGAGATGTCAGGTGAGTGGTACCCTGTCAGTTTCAGTATCACATTTTGTATATTTCAACTATAAAATTCTACTTTAATGATTAAATGACCTGCTCAGATTACATGTTGCAGATATGACTTAGTGCGAGAGTGTCCTAGAGATATACGTATTTAATCGTTACGACACAACCAAGGACTTCTTTGGACTGCTTTGCTGATGAAGCAGTGCAGGCAGTAGTTCTGGCGCTTGTTTTCTCCTCCATATTTGGATTCGTCAAGGCCGCTGGTTCAGTGTTCACTGCTGTCTGTTTCAGCTGACATCTTCTTATTATGTAACTAGGACAGGGCAGGCCAGTTTTTCTTGGGAAATGTTCCAGTTTTCATTGGGAAGTGCTCCAATTTTCCTAACTCCCCACTAACTCTCATCATCTCTTCTATCGGTCTCCCTTGACGTCTTCAAGGGAGGTCAAGGAAAAGGAAAAAGGACGATCTGTCAGGCCATCGCCACACTTCTCAAACATTCTTTGGATTCTTCTCGCTCATTGGCCAACTCTTGGTGCTCCCAAATGATCAGAATTCTTCCAGTTGGGATGCCTTGTCAGCTTTTTTTTTTTTTTTTTTTTTTTTTTTTTTGGCAACGCTGGAAGCGATTTGATTAATGGAAGGAAATAATTTACATTCGGTGTCAAAGGCAGTACAACAGTTTTCTCTTTTATCTGTTCTGGTAAGAGCCACTCTTTTGATCACCTGACAATCCCCTGACAGCAATGTCATTCCCGAGCTTTTGATGTGAAAGTGGATTGGATATGTTGTTGGCGTTTTGAGGCTTGCATTTTATGGGAACAGTATGGTATGTGCATAACAAATATTAGTCTTTTATTCATGAAGATGAATCCCTGGAATCGACCCAGGAACCAAAAAATCCAAGTTTGTAAAATGCAGATTAAATATAGTCCTAAAGCAAAGATTCCACATATGCGTCCCATCATAGGTTAGAATTTTCCCTTCTATGCCCAAATGATGACTTGGTTAAATTGCATTTTAGGAAAACACAACCATGCATCCAGATGTTTCAGCCATTGGGCAACAGCTGTTGGGAAAGTCTGAAATTCTTCTTCTGCAATCCACAACTGCAGAATTGTCCACCCGTGTGCTCTTGTGGCCAGCTGCCCCACATAGACAGGATAATGTTTTGATCCGCCCTCAGATCTTCTGCCGGATCCAGGAAAATATCTTGGATGCTGTTGTGAATAAATCTTGGATCCCATCCTTCTACAGCAGTTAACAATCAGGTCGTACGAGTTTAGTCAGGGATACAGATAACCTGCGAGGGTTCAGTGCAGCGCTAGATGTTTAAGCAGCTTGTCTGAAGCTGTGGAGTTGGAAGACCTTTTTGGACGACGTGTTCTCACTTTCTCTCTCTGACTTTGCCACCCTCTATATTAAGCATTCGTCCTCTCTGCCCTCCGTCAACTATTCTCGCACTCTGCATTTTTTTCCCTCTTCTTTACAGCACTGCCTTTATGGAACACTTTTTGTGGGCCTCCTGCCCAAGTATCATGGAAACATCTACTTGCTGCTAAATAGGAAGCCATGGCTGATAATGTTGACAGGACCTTGTTCATCCATCCATCCATCTATCCATCCAGTTATCAATCCTCTAGGCCACACAAACCAGGGTGGTGGGGATGCTTGAGCCAATCCCAGCACTCATCAGACAAAGGAAACAGACTGGATAGGTGGGACGTCCATCGTAGGACAGACACAGAGACTTTATATATGTGTCCATCGTCAATGAAACAACTGTTATTGACAGTCTCTCCAGGATGGGACAAAACTCAGATGATGATGGAGGGTACCAATGGAGTTCAGCTGGAACCTGAAACTGCTAACACTGGCGTGAAACATAGTTTCTTTCACTCTACACCTGTGATCGAAGGTGATTTGAATCTTTGGAACTGGCTTAGGCTTCCATCATGATCCCACTTCAGCTGTTTATTCATCAGGACCTAAATTTCAGGATCTGAAAAAGTGCTCTTTTCCTAAAAAAAACAAAGAAATAAATAAATGAGAAGGTGGGAGGTTGAGTTTGCATCTACAGAATTTAGCAGACACTCTTATCCAGAGCGTATTTATTACCCAGTCTCCATGGAGACACTTGTGGTTCAGGGTTTTGCTCAGGAATCAAATGGAGGTGGTGCTGGAGGTGAGATTTGAACCTGCGACATCCTGGTTCATCGGGGGGGAACATACCGCTAGACTAACACCTGCCCGCTAATGACATCATCAGATGTCAGAGGTCATGTTAGAAGTGTAGTCAGGGTTGTGTTTGATTAGAGAATTACGGGAAAGAACAGGAGTTCGTGAAATATGATATGATTGTATCCAAGGACATGAACTAACAAGGTAGAAAAAAGCTCTATTTTGATTTAAGGTTGACTTTAAAGCTTCTCACTCTCTCTCTCTCTCACTCTCTCTCTCTCTCTCTCTCACTCTCTCTGTCTCTGTCAGACAGAGGTGTGTGTAGCATTAATAATGCAGTGATGGTGGGGTGCTGACAGCTGAGCAGGAGGTCCAGGGAGAGTGAAAGAGGCAGGAAGTCAACACTAGTACTTTATGGTTCAGCTTAAAGTGGGCATTATACATACACACACACATATATATATATATATATATATATATATATAGTAGGCTTCATGCATTTTCTTTTCATAGTATCCTCTCTGTAAACTCCTCTTCATTAATAGTGAATGTCTCCATCTCATGGTCTCTTTCTCGCTGAACCGTGGGCCTTTTGTGTTGCATTCTTGTTCAAATCCATTATTTAACGTTCTTACAGTGAAGTGCGTTGGGGGGAATTTAGCCTATATTTTCCACCAAACACTCTTGGTGGACCAAACAAGCTTGCAGTGAGGAAACGTGTGGAAACGGCAAATGTAAGTCTTACAGAAATGCTGCAATGTAAAGTGAAAGCGACGATTTGTCATGGCGAACACACAGCACACAGTGAACAAAATGCATCTTCAGCAGGAGGCAGCCATATCCAGGGCCCGGGGAGCAGTGATGGGGACGGTACCTTGCTCAAGGGTACTTCAGGGTAACCTACTGGTCCTTTCAAGCCTGGTGCCTGGTCCCTAACCACCAGGACGCCGCTGTCCTAATACTTCCTGTTTAAAAAGGGATGACTTTAAAATACTGTATATAAGTTTTCTTCCTGTAAAATGAAATGTGTTGGACTAACAGCTGGGATGTAATTTTAGATGAATTTTAGAAGGTTTTCCTTTTAGTTACAAGTGGTTTTAAAGCAATAGAATGAATGAATTATATATATATATATCAGCGGTGGCCAGGGTGGTTAGGGAGTCGGCCACAGGATCGGAAGATTGTGGGTT
Organism: Hepsetus odoe; assembly: GCA_017165825.1. NCBI lineage: Eukaryota > Metazoa > Chordata > Actinopteri > Characiformes > Hepsetidae > Hepsetus > Hepsetus odoe. Next base: position 24,507,497 of record CM029382.1, read on the forward strand.
CAAACCCCTTATCAGCAGGTTGCCCTAAGGTACCCTTGAGCAAGGTAACGTCCCCATCACTGCTCCCCGGGCACTTTCATTGTTGCCCCCTGCTGCACAGTGTTTGCATGGTGTTTGCATGGGTTAAATGCAGAGGTCCAATTTCGTTGTGGTTCACTGTGTGCTGTGCTGTGACCTCGCAATGACAAGAATAGTCACTTTCACTTTATGTAGGGTGGTGGTGGTCTAGTGGTGGTACTTGCCTATGGACCTATGGCTCAAGAGGTCCCAGGTTCGAATCACACCTCCAGCACTACCACCACTGGGACCCTGATCAAGACCTTTAACCCTGAGTGTCTCCAGGGGGGACTGTCCCTGTAATCAGGACATGGAAGACTCTCTGGATAAGAGCGTCTGATAAATGCTGTAAATGTAAATGTAAATGTATATCACAGGTCTGAATGTTACAGGAGAAATGCGCATGTGTAACATCTTAAAACAGAAATATCTTCAGTAACAGCAAAGCAACGAGGTGTGAAATTGTACACCTGTAGGTGCTGGGACTAAATTTATTTTACAATTTGCATTCATTCACTGTCAGCGCAGTGCTGATAAAATCAACTTGTAGTTTATGATTTTTCCTTTTTACTCATGTCCATACATTATATTTTACTGCCAGATCTATTGCTGGAAAATCACCATGAGATTCAAGAATAAAACCAATAATACTCGCAAATTCATCATCATAAATGTTGCATTGTTATTATTTTAATTATTATGATCATATTTAAGTTGATTTTTTTATTATTAAAAGTAAATTTGTACTCATTTTTAATGTCATTCTTTTTTTCCCTGTATTTCTAAATACAGCAGAGTTCATTCAGTGCCAGTGCCAAGAATTCATTCCTCTAAAACTGCCCAAAGAAATCACTTCCTCTTCCCAAAGCCACCCAATCAAAGTCCATTCACCTCAGGTCTCACTCTTGTACAATAAGCACTTCGGTCCAAACTGCTGGTCACTCCAGCATCCTGCCACACTCACCATAAAGACTGTCCTTAAGACTGGCGGTTTGACCCCGTGCTGACCTCCAAAAAGTACAGGAATGTGCTGAGAGTATAAAGTAAAAAGTACAGGAATGTACTGAGAGTGTAAAGTAAAAAGTACAGGAATGTACTGAGAGTGTGTAAGTAAAAGTACAGGAATGTACTGAGAGTCCATCCATCCATTTTCTCCCTTGTCGAGGTCGGGTCGCGGGGCAGCTCCAGCAGGGATGCCCAGACTTCCCTCCGGCCACTTCTTCCAGCTCCTCGGCGGATCCCAAGGATTCCCAGGCCGGCCGAGGGCATAGTCTCCAGTGTCCTGGGTCTTCCCTGAGGTCTCTTTCGGTGGGACGTGCCGAACACCTCACCAGGGAGGCGTCCAGGGGGCATCCTAATCAGATGACCGAGCCACCTCATCTGACTCCTCTCGATACGGAGGAGCAGCTCTGCCCAGGCCCCTCCCGGATAGCTGAGCTTCTCACCCTATCTCTATAAAAGTCGAACGCGGAGAAGCATTCGGCGCTTGTGTTCGCGATCTCGTTCTTGGTCCTACCACAGCTCGTGACCATAGGTGAAGAGATGAGAGCGTGGTCGACTGGTAGAATTGAGCTTTGCCTTCTGGCTCAGCTCCTTCTTCATGACGGACCGATGCGGAAACCCGCATTACTGCAGAAACTGCGATCCGCCTGTCGATCTCCAGCTCCATTTACCCTCCTTTCGTGAACAAAGATCCCAAGATCTTAACTCCTCCGCGAACGGGATATATCCCAATCCTGAGAGGGCATTCCACCGCTTTTCCGACTGAGATGGCCTCAGATTTAGAAAGTGCTGATTCTCATCCCAGCAGCTTCACTTTCATTTCTTGAACCGATCAGGAGTGCTGAAGGTCACGGCGCCAGTGAGGCCAACAGGACCACGTCATCTGCAAAAGCAGGGCCAATCTGAGCCCACCAAGCGGACCCCCTCCGCGGCACGACGCGCCTGGAAATCCCTGTCCATAAAGTTATGAACAGGATCGGTGACAAAGGGCAGCCTAGTGATCCAACCCTCACCGAACAGGTCCAGGCTG
>CM029382.1:24512085-24634585 GCA_017165825.1 Hepsetus odoe
AGTCCTGTTCTGATGGCCTGTTCCACCACAAACAAAATGCCAGATATTGTTTCTTGAAGGAACGTTAGCCTGCATTAGCGAGTTTGTATTGGATGGATGAACTGAGTGGGATGATCGAGAGGTCAGTCATGGAGAGATCTAGCTGAAGATCCTCCATACATGTGGAGAGGCCCAGATGTGTGTTGAGAAACCTGGCATGATGGGTATCATCTGCATAGCAGTGACATGAGAAGTCATATAATTGGATACCCAGGGATGAGGAGCTCCCTGATCTTGGGCTGAAATGATTCACCACAGGTTCAGCTCCAACTCTGTTGCTGATCTAGAACACTACGGGACCAGTTTTAAGTTTATTTAATTTAAACACTCATCATGCTGGACAAGCCCTGAGTTACTAGATCTAAACCAGTTCTGAATTTATTGGCTGAGAATAGTTCTCACGCAGGAGCAGCTCTGATTTCATTGGCCACAAACCATCAAACCGGACTGGTTCAGATTTTATTGCCCATAATTTTCCTGGATTGATTCTGATCTGGCCAAGAACTGTAATCATTCTGGACTGGAGATTTGTTGATCTAGAAATGTGATCACACTAGACTGAGCCTGATTGTATTGGTGGAGAACCATAATCACACCGGACTGAGCTTGATTTCATTGGTGGAGATCCATAATTACACTGGGCTTAGCCTGATTTAATTGGTGGAGAACCATAATCATACTGGACTGAGCCTGATTTTATTGGTGGAGAACCATAATCATACTGGACTGAGCTTGATTTTATTAGTGGAGAACCATAATCATACCAGACCGGCTATGAATTTTGTTGATCTAAAACAAGGATCACACTGGACTGGTCCTGATTTTAAGCAAGAACCATGTTCATACTCCATACCCCAGACCCGTAACCATACTTGAGGTTATTGGTGAAATATTTATTTCTATTTATCGCGTCCGAAACGGTTAATCCCGCTGGACGATCTCTGCTTCGGTCTGCGCTTCGTGAATCCGACTGGAATCAGATCCACTCTGTGATGATCGCTTCAGATGAGCATTGATTTTTCTTCCGTAATTCGCCTGGTGATCATGCCAGACGTGTCTGTGTTCCACTGGGTGCTGTAAAAGTTCTTCAAAACCCAGCCTGGCTTTTCCAGCCGTGGAAATATTTACAGAACTCGGCTCGGCCGATTGCGAGCGTGGATTAGAAAACACAGTCGATGGCTAATATTTGAGTCCCTTTGTTACGGCAGACGACGGGTTTTGTTATTCATGAGTTTCCAGCGGTGCTGAGCAGAGAGGAGACGCAAGGTCGACGCCGTCGCTCATCCTTTCAGCTCGTAGCGTGTTTGCCGTTGTTATTTAGTAAATGAGTAAACAACTCTAAAGCGGCCCCCCTTGATAAAAATAGATCGCTCCAGATAGCACTTTTGGCACCGTCTGCGCGGAAAGTGGCGGGGCGGATTAAGATCATCTTTGAAGTGAAAATGGAAGAAAATGGAGTCGCTCGCCATCCAGCTGCCGATCGCTGCGAGCCACTGAATAAACAGCCGAACGGAGGAAAAAGTTGGGAGGGAAAACAAACATCATGTTTATTTCTCCGACAAAATAGCATGTCTGTCTCAATTTCATATCAAACGAGCGCTCCTGAAATTGGAAGTGTCACTGCGAATTGCATTGTTTTGCTTTTCTCTTAGCCGGTGTTAGAAGACACGGAACGAGACATGAAGGCCGGGGAGAACAAATAAACCCACAGTGTCAGTTCTTCACACACACACACACACATACAAACACACACACACACACGGGTATAGATTTTGTGTATGCAGTTTTGCTATGTGAGCAGGTTGTGTGTGAAATGCAAGACAAGGCCAAAAGGAAATAGTTCAATAATTTTAGGGTTTCCACTTACTGGCCATTTTATTGGAAACACCTACCTTTTATATCCAACCACTGGCCACTTTACATGAAACACCTTCCTTTATATCCAACCACTGGTCACTTTATTGGAAACACCTCCCTTTATATCCAACCACTGGCCACTTTACAGGAAACACCTTACTTTATATCCAACCACTGGCCACTTTATTGGAAACCCCTACCTTAAATGTCCACTCACTGGCCTCTTTATTGGAAACCCCTACCTTAAATGTCCACTCACTGGCCACTTTATTGGAAGCCCCTACCTTAAATGTCCACTCACTGGCCACTTTGTTGGAAACCCCTAACTTAAATGTCCACTCACTGGCCACTTTATTGGAAACCCCTACCTCATAATTCCTCACTGGCCTCTTTATTGGAAACCCGTACCTTAAATGTGTACTCACTGGCCACTTTGTTGGAAACTCCTACCTTAAATGTCCACTCACTGGCTTCTTTATTGGAAACCCCTACCTTAAATGTCCACTCACTGGCCACTTTATTGGAAACCCCTACCTCATGATTCCACTCACTGGCCACTTTATTGGAAACACTGACCTTGTGGTTTGGCTAACTGGCCACTTTATTAGAAACAACCACTTTGTTCATCCACTAAATGGCCACTTTATTGGAAACTCCCCCTGGTGCATCCTCAGGTGATACTGTGTTTCTAATTGAGTGCGTTTCAGCACCACGGACAGCGGACGATCTCCAGCCCACCTGCTGCTGAGCAGTTTGCGCCTTTTTTTGTTGTAATGAGTGTGAAGCTGATGGTGGGAGTTTTCTACACACCTTCTCCAGGAGCTGCAGGTGTTTACAACAAAATATAGACGCTCCTCTCCTATTGGTCCACGTTACATAACGGCATTAGTCAGTGGGCGGGTTTGAGTAAAGACTTACAAGCTACCGGTATGGAGGTGAGTCTCTGAAATGAATCTATTTCAGAGTCTGTGTGTGTGTGTGTGTGTGTGTGTGTGTGTGTGTGTGTGTGTGTGTGTGTGTGTGTGTGTGTGTGTGTGTGTGTGTGTGTGTGTTCTTGCGTATCAGTGTGTGAGTGTGTGAAGTGCTAGCACCGTTGGCTGCGACTACTGTGCGTTTGACACGTAAAGTCTGGATCCGTCGCCAAAGACAAAGCAGTTTCTCGGCGGTAGGCTGTTCCATAAATGCCCTCCTACATCCATCTCACATGTACACACGCACACACACACACACACACACACACACACACACACACACACACACACACACACACACACATAGAATGTTCTGTCCAAGCTCACACATGCTGTCCAACTGGCTCCCCGCCGACCAAGCTGGTCGATATGGAGAAAAAAAACAGCAGACGATATTCTCAGTGGTGTAGAATCTGAATTAATTAATTTATTAAATAATTGTATACATTTATTAAAGCGATTCATGACTTAAATATTATCGAATAGACACCAATTAATACATTTACCAGGTTATGTTATCATTTTTTGTTTTATAGCATTTTTGTAAATGTAGATTTTAAAATTGGGATTATTTTTATATTTTAGTGAATTCATTTCTAAATCAGGAAGAAGTGAAATTAAGGGCTTTGTGGAAGAAACCTTGGGTGACAGAAGAAGAAATGGGATCTGATCAAGCAGAATGTGTGCATGCGTGTGTGTGTGTGTGTGTGTGTGTGTGTGTGTGTGTGTGTGTGTGTTCTTTTGTCCGGATATCATTAATGAATGGATCTGTGTTTGATCTGATGAAGCTACTGAACTATTGATCTAAAGCTGAGCTGCAGGGCACACACGCACACACACACACACACACACACACACACACACACACACACACACACACACACACACTCATCCAGAACCATTTGTTGCATTCTTCTTGCTCATCACACTGGTGGAGATATGTTTCAAATGAAAACTAGTCCCAAATCATATTCTTGCTGCTCCAGCTTTCCCATTGGCCAGGCCTTCAGGAGCTGGACTGAAGTGCTACCATATCCACACACCAAAACATTCAATATTAGATATATTAGAATTTAAGACCTTTATTAGTATTGTATTACATTTAGGTGGGGAATTTCACACTTTTGGCTGTTTTAAATATTTTCTTTTGTTTCATTTTGCAAGGCATTGTGGGTATTGTAGTTTGAAAATGCAGGCTCTGAAACTTTAGTCATTTTTTGCTTATATAGTTGAAGAATGTGCAGTTTTCCCACAGTCAACACTGTCTTCATGTCATCGTTTGAAGAGAAAGAAAAACCCAATGTTTTTGAGAAATATGAGGATCACATTCTGGAATTATTATAGCCATAAATTCATGCCTTAGGCTTGATTGGAATTGTATTAGAATTCAAGCATTAAATTTGACACTTTTGATTTTATTCAATATTTTTTGGGCTTAAAACCTTTTTAAAAAGATGGCAGAAGTTTTTTGGGGGGTGTCGTAGCTTAGAAAGCTGTTCAGGAGCAAAGACTTTATTAATCCTGGGATTGTGCTACAATATCGGAGTACTCTGAGAATTATTTTTGCGATTCAAAAATCAACGTGTTTAGTTTTCTTGATAAAAGTACCAACGCAACGTGATTGTGTTGCCAAGGAAACGTCGGAGAAGGTGCAGCCTCATCGGTGTGTATCCACCTCATCTGACTTTTTTAGAGGAATAAAGCTTGTAAATGCATTCCTCCAGCGAGCCGCCCGGGGTGTTTCTCCTTCTTTCCCTGTGCATAAGTTTTAACGCCCCTGTCCAAAGGAACTTTCATGGGTATTTTAGTACAGTCTCTTTTATTCACTTATATATTTTCCTCCATCTCTGGGTAAACAGCTCGTTTAACACACCTCCACTAAACCGTGTGTCCTCTTCTTGCACTGATTTCCCAGCAGGTAACTGCTCGAACGGCTGGTTTTCAGTGCATCGCACCCAAATCTGAAGCAATTATCGTATGATTGGGACTCGTCCAGGAGACAAAGGGCCTTCTTTGGTACGAAGAGAAACGTTTTCGCCTGGTTAAAGAGGTCCACGTAACACTTTCACCTCCATTAACGGATGGAGCGAGCGAATGAGAGAGAGAGAGAGATGTTTTCAGGACTGGCTGGAAAACCAGCGGCTTCAGAAGCTTTCAGCCCTCGAGACAACAGTTGACCCAGGGTCAGTTTGCCAATTTGGACTGCTGGAGAGAGTATTAAGATTGCACTAATGGACTGAACCAGTATTTAAAGGAATACTCTGACAAACACGGTGTCAGACACCACATAAAAATAAAGCTTTTAGACATTAATGAACACCTCCGTGCGGTTTCAGGAGGCCGTGTTAAGAGTTAGGCAGCGTTAATGCCAAGCATCATGACCGAGTTGGGTCAGATGAAGTGTATACAAATGACAAGGAAATGATTTTCAAAAAGTGACTTGAACAACAGTCAATTTGTTACACATTATACTAAATAAGCAGAGGTTGTCGTAAACAAATTTCGCAACATTTTTAGTGCAAATTAAACCTCATTTTCCATAAATGCTTGTTAAAGAGAGAAACATTAGTAGAATGAAATGGAAGGAACCCAGTGATGGTAGTGATGGAGGTGGGATTCAAACCTGTGACCTTTTGGCCCATTGTGATGAAGTACAGCCAAACACATCCTGGGTTTTTAACACACACACCATCCAGCAGATATATCCAGATATACCTACCATGGAGCTGTTATGGGGACAGTACCTTGCTCAACGATACCTCAGGGCAACATACTGGTCTGGGATTCAAACCCACAACTTTCTGATCCTGAAGCCTAGTTCCTAAACACTAAGCCACCGCTGCGCTAATACCTGGCAACCTGGCAGAACTGGCAAAAACATGGCGACGTGAGCGCCTATACACAAATATAAAAAGAGACAAAGTTACAGCTGAAAGTGTGGAACCTTGGGAACTTCAGATGATGGGAATATACTGTCCTCAGAACATGGACCCTGGGAACATAAGAATATGTTTGTCCCAGGAACACAGGATCTTGGAGAAAATAGTGCCTTGTCATTACAGTATCCTGAGAACATAGGAACCTGAGAACATAGGATATTGGGAACATGTATACTAGGAACATAGGATAACATAGGAAAATAAGAGCTTAGCAACACAGGCTCTTTAAAAAAACAGGTCCCTGGGAACACAGGCCCCTGTGTAACACAGAATCGTGGGGAAAATAAGATCTTGGGAACATGGGTAGATTTTATCCTGGCAATGCAGGACCTTGGGGAAAAAAGAACCTTGGGAATGAAGGGCCTTGGGAACATCGAATCCTCAAAACATAGGGTTCTGAGATAATAGAATACGGGGAACAAAGGCCCCCATAGAACACAGAACATTGATAATGTAGTATCCTGGCAATATATGGGCCTGGGGAGCAAAGGACGCTTAGAGTAAGACCTCCGGACCAAAGAACCATAGCAAAATATGGCTCTGGGAACATGGGGCAATGGGATCATAGTATCCTGGGAACATTTGACCCTGGGAACATATGGTGCAGGGAACATAGGACCCTGGAAACACAGAACCTTGAGGAGAAAAGGAACCTTGGGAAAAAAGGGCCTTGGGAATAAAGTTTCCTGGGTACATAAGACCCTTGGGAACAGAGAACGCTGGAGGAAATATGACCCAAGCAACACAGTGGACCATGGGGACATATTTTATGGCTTTGAGAGCAAAGGTTGCAGGGCACAAAGGACCCTGGAAACAGGTTGCAGGGCACAAAGGACCCTGGAAACAGGATGCAGGGCACAAAGGACCCTGGAAACAGGATGCAGGGCACAAAGGACCCTGGAGATATAGGGTGCAGGGCACAAAGGACCCTGGAGATATAGGGTGCAGGGCACAAAGGACCCTGGAAACAGGATGCAGGGCACAAAGGACCCTGGAGATATAGGGTGCAGGGCACAAAGGACCCTGCAGATATAGGGTGCAGGGCACAAAGGACCCTGGAGATATAGGGTGCAGGGCACAAAGGACCTTGCAGATATAGGTTGCAGGGCACAAAGGACCCTGGAAACAGGATGCAGGGAACAAAGGACCCTGGAAACAGGATGCAGGGCACAACGGACCCTGGAGATATAGGGTGCAGGGCACAAAGGACCCTGCAGATATAGGGTGCAGGGCACAAAGGACCCTGGAAACAGGGTGCAGGGCACAAAGGACCCTGGAGATATAGGGTGCAGGGCACAAAGGACCCTGGAAACAGGATGCAGGGCACAAAGGACCCTGGAGATATAGGGTGCAGGGCACAAAGGACCCTGGAAACATAGGGTGCAGGGTACAAAGGACCCCGCAGATATAGGGTGCAGGGCACAAAGGACCCTGGAAACATAGGGTGCAGGGTACAAAGGACCCTGCAGATATAGGGTGCAGGGCACAAAGGACCCTGGAAACATAGGGTGCAGGGTACAACGGACCCTGGAGATATAGGGTGCAGGGCAAAAAGGACCCTGGAGTTATAGGGTGCAGGGTACAAAGGACCCTGGAGATATAGGGTGCAGGGTACAAAGGACCCTGGAGATATAGGGTGCAGGGCACAAAGGACCCTGGAGATATAGGGTGCAGGGCACAAAGGACCCTGGAGATATAGGGTGCAGGGCAAAAAGGACCCTGGAGATATAGGGTGCAGGTTACAAAGGACCCTGGAGATATAGGGTGCAGGGTACAACGGACCCTGGAGTTATAGGGTGCAGGGCACAAAGGACCCTGGAGATATAGGGTGCAGGGTACAAAGGACCCTGGAGATATAGGGTGCAGGGTACAACGGACCCTGGAGTTATAGGGTGCAGGGTACAAAGGACCCTGGAGATATAGGGTGCAGGGTACAAAGGACCCTGGAGATATAGGGTGCAGGGTACAACGGACCCTGGAGTTATAGGGTGCAGGGCACAAAGGACCCTGGACTGTGGGAATAAAGGACGTTGGGTCTGTTCTGTTGGCATGGTGTTGCTCCTTGTCTAGATGTTGTGGGTGTTGCACCCAGTGGTTACAAGCCCAGCTTCATTGTCCTGATCGCGTCTCCTCCGAGCTTCTGGTTGGAAATCATACCTTGTGTATGTGGGGGTGTGTTGTGGGTGTTTCTCCTGCCAGCCTGATCCCAGAGGTTTTCAACGGAAGTGAAAGAAGAGAGAAGGACGAATGATGCAGAATGTGTCTCACTGTGTGGTGAGCTGTCTCACTCATTTATGCCTGAGCAGCTGGTCGAACATCAGGGGCATCTGAATCACTGGGATTCTGGGGTACTCTTTTAACGGGAGGTCCCAGGAGAGCAGCATGTGCCGCACCTTCAGGAGGCGTGTCTTGATTTCTAAGACGGTTCTGAAGGGGCTTCCAGCTCAGCCTCTACTTAAACACACCACTCGCTCTCAGAGACGCACGGTAATGATGACTCCTGCGCTGCCGTATTAGCTCTTAATGGTGTTTGTTAAAGTGCCGGCTTCAGAGCAGTGTGTGTGTGTGTGTGTGTGTGTGTGTGTGTGTGTGTGTGTGTGTGTGTGTGTGTGTGTGTGTGGTAATTGCCGTATGCCGGTTAATGAGGATTGTCTCTGCCTGCTGATTTGAAACACGCCGCTGAATCCAGTATGAGCTTGCCTGTCTCTTTCTTTTACACACACACACACACACACGCACACACACACACACACACACACACACACACACACACACACACACACACACAAACACACACTCGCAGCTGTGGTGAAAGAGGGAAGAAGATAAAGGAAGGTAGAGACAAAAGCAGCCATAAAGAGGGAGGACAAAAAAGAAGGGTACAGCGAGAAAGAGAGAGTCACAGTCTTAAGGAGAAGAGAAAGAAAAGAAAAAGAGGAAGAGGAGATGTTGGTTGGTAGGAAGGTCAAGAAACAAAGAAAAAGATAGAAAAAGAGAAAAGGTGAGGGAGAGGGAGAGGGAGAGAGATTAACAGCCAGAAAAGTGAGAAAAGAAACTAAGAAAGTGTCGCGATCTATAAGCGAAAGGGTGAGAAGGAGAAAAAGAAAGAAAAGCAGCCATAAAAGAGGAAGGAGAAAGAAGAGAGGGACAGAGAGAGGAGCAACTCTCTACTATAAAGGACCATAAGGAAGTAGAGAAGGAGAAAGAGAAGGAGAAACAGAAAGGTAGAATGGGTCTCCGTCATTAAAAACAGGGAGGAGAAAGAAAAGAGAGCGGGAGAGAGTCATAAGCTGAAGACGGAGAGAGAGGGAGAAAAAGAAAAGTAGAAACTCATCTTCAAAGAAAGAGAGAAATGAGAAAGGAGAGAAAGAGAAAGAGAGAGAGACTTAGTTCAGATTTAATAGACCTCTTCCTGAATTAACTCTCCGGTCGAGGGGGACCTTCACTCTGTTCCATTTCCCCTTCTTGGCTCCGCCTCCTAGGAAGGAGTAATTGATGCCATAGAACCCATTTACGTCACTTAAAGTGGCTTCTGAATCGCCTTGCTTTCCTTTTTTTTACAAAGGTGAGCACTTTAATTACTGTGCCCTCATGGACCAGAGTGCACCCAGCTCTCACTAAGGTCGCACGTTCGCCTTGTGCTCCAACATCAGGGCTTCTCGCCTGCCTGACGAAGCGGAGAAAACATTTCGGCTGGTATCGATTTCCAGCCAGCCGGACACGTTTTCAATTAGCCAAAGACAGGAGGTCTAAATAATTCACAGGGTTCTGATGGATCCTTTTGGGAAAAATGCTAACTCGGCTAATAGCAGGGCCAGTATGGCTAATTCTTTCGTCTTCCCGTTGCTCTCACTCATTATTAGCCAAATTATTTCAAGGGAATGGGGAGGAGTCTGACTTGAGGTCATGCACTCTGCCTATAAGAAAGGGCAGGAAAATAGGGTGCCTCCACTGGCGTGGCCTTTGGACCAACAGTAACCTGCTAGTCTACCAACTAAGCCAGCTGACCAGCTAAACCACCAGCTAAACTAGTGGTGCCACCATTTCTCTCTATTGGCATGGCAAGCTTCATCATGCTGGCCTTCCAGCTGAACCATTAGACCCACCATGACTTCCTGGGCTACCAACTGAAGCGTAATTGGGTGGGTCGTCAATTGCTCCCACTGCTCAGTGTGAGGCTTGTTAATGCAGGGCTGATGCAACAGAATTACTTTCTGTGTGGAGTTTGCATGTTCTCCAACGGTGGCCTAGTGTTTAGGGACTAGTTATCCATCAAAGACCAAACGAATGTCGAGTCGTATTTCTACCTTCATGCCAGTCTTCTCATCGTTGAACCTTGGTGCTCACACAGATTTTCCCCTTCAGCTGTTTTTTATTTGTTTTGGAGAAGATTAAATAGTTGCTGTTGTCGCTGCTTGTCCAAATCGATGGAAGTCTCCCCTTGTTCAGATGTTTTTCCCTTATTTTTTTCCATCGCTCTACAAGGCTCAGAGGAACAGTGGCGTTATTAAGGGGAAGTGTATGCGTCTTCCTGCCACCTGTCAAATGTCTGTCACGGTAGATTTAAACAAAGCCATGGAGTAATGAGAGCTTGTACTCGCTCTCTCTGCTTCACCGCTTCAGGAACAGGTTCTGGGAAAGGAAGTCGAATCAGGCTCCGGAAAAGAACATCTAAAACTCTGCCTATATCATCATCCTCTTTCTCTCAATTCCAGAGGTAGAGTGACACTTCCACAAATCACTCCTACCCTTCTTCGGTGCCAGGATCTGGATACCTGATCACTCAGGAAGATAAAAATGTACCGAATCATTGTGTGCTGTTGCTATAGTTGCCAAAAATCTCCAAAATGAGGCCTTTACAGGAGAAGAGAAAGAAGAGAAGAAGAAGAGAAAGAGAGTTTTGGCATCTTCTGCCCAATCAACTCACCCACTAGGTAGGACCCCCCCAGTCACTTTACATTCCAAATTAATTTGGAAAAAATGACACTAAACTGTCATTGCGTTGGCACCCCCAGATCATTTGAATGGTTTGCATGTTCTCCAACGGTAGCCTTGTGTTTAGGGACTGGTCCCCAGGATTAGAAGGTCGTAGTTTCGATTCCAGTTTCGGTTGCCCTGAAGTACTCTTGAGCAAGATACTTTCCCCATCACTGCTCCCAGGGTGCTGGATATGGCTGCCCCCTGCACATTTGGTGTATAGATAAAATGCAGAGGTTGCATTGCAGTGTAAGGGGAAGGGTTCTCCACAAGATAAAAGCAGACATTGCTAAAGCGAAGTTGCTTTAGTGACTAAAGTGAAAAAGAGTATTTGGAACGGATGGGAAAATGTTCCAATGTTCCCTGAATGTTTGGAAGATGTTTGTCAGGCTCCTAAACCTGAGCTCACTTTTGGTAGTCGTGGTATTTCACAAAAGTTCAGAATGGACAGTACACCTGACCGAGACATCTAAAACAATTGTCCACTTTAACAATTGTTAAAGTAGGCCTGTACATGGTCTGCGATCAGTTTTAACAGAAGGCAGTGCAAAATGCATAGTAAGCAACCCCTCAGCATGGGACCCCTCACCCCCTCCCCTTGTTGTTAAGGAGATATTGTCATATGTAGTAACTGGAACAACCTGAAAAATACAGCGTGCATACACTTGATTTGTGTCAAATATCATACATCAGTTTTGGGTTCGCCATTTCAGGAAAGTGACAACACTTGTCATCGCAAGGTCACAGCACAGCACACAGTGAACCACAATGAAATTGGACATCTACATTTAACCCATGCAAACACCGTGCAGCAGTGGGCAGCTATTGAAAGCGCCCAGGGAGCAGTGACAGGGACAGTACCTTGCCCTACTTGTGAGGGAATCAAACCCACAATCTTCCGATGCAGGGGCAACTGCCTAACCACTAGGCCACCGCTGCCCATATACAAAGGTCTTGTATGACAGCCTGGGGACATTGCAGAGACATGAGCCAAGTGGACGGACCTTCCCGTAAGCTCTTCGATGGCCTTGTGCATGCACGCAGACCAAAGAAAGATTAGAAGAATGATACACAAAGGTCCAATAAACGATGAGCCTGCTAGGCTGAACACTGAACAGGATTTAATAAGAGTTGCTGTTGTCAGCGGTCAGACTCCAAATCACTTCATGCTTCCCCTGTAGTACATAATCTATTTACACTGAATAATTTAATGGAGGAAGGGCTTGTAAAAGCTTTTTTATTTAGTGTTGGAGGCTCTTAAGAGGGAGAGAAGGCAAGATATGGCAGACGTCACCTGCCTCTGCTTTTTCTTAAAGACGAACAATTTGCGATTGTTCATTGTGAACCCAATTTAGGTCTGGCTTTAGCAATACTGATAGGCTTATAACTCCAGATCAACTACAAATAAGATGGCAGGTGAATTATATGTTATAAGGAATCTAAAAATAGGTCTGGTACTCTTCTTTCTAGCATCATCCCTCAAAGGAGGACAGCACAGAGGCACAATAGGTGGTCAACTCATAGAAGGTCCTGGGTTCGATTCCCAGATAGGACAGTCTGGGTCCTTTCTGTGTGAAGTGGACATGTTCTCCCCATATAGAAGTTCCTGTTTCCCCTCACAGGTACATGGACGTCAGGTGGACTGGAGATGATAAATTGTCCACTAAGTATGAGTGTGTTTGTCCTTGTGTCTGCCCTGCGATGGACTGGTGACCTGTCCAGGGTCCAGCTTTTGCCCTGTAAAAACTGGAACAGACCCCAGCACCATCCGCAACCCTAATCAGGTCAAGCAGCTCAGAAAATGAGTGTGTGATTGAGTGAAGGAATGAGTAGTTAAAAATGAGAGCCAGTGTATTTAAATATCTTCCCTGAAATTTAATAGTTCTTGAGTTGCAACAGTGATTGTGGGTATGGATGTCTTCAGGATAGGTGCAACCTAATATCACTGCCATAGGTTTCTGTAAAATAGAAAAAGACAGACTGAAGGACAATGACAGAATTCCTTGAAATGTGTTGTTGAGGAACAGTTGTCAAGATTTCATTTTCAGTCCAGTCTCTGTACCTGAGCAGTTCTCCAGATCTTCCTGAAGGACAGTGTTGTTGTCTCTCATTTTCAGTCCAGTCTCTGTACCTGAGCAGTTCTCCAGATCTTCCTGAAGGACAGTGTTGTTGTCTCTCATTTTCAGTCCAGTCTCTGTACCTGAGCAGTTTGATATTTTTTTGTTGGTTAATCCACACAGTGATCTACATCTTAACCTTCAAGCAGAACAAAGCTTAAGACATGAAGCAGTGAAGAAACAGGTGCAGATGATTCCAGATGATCAAGTGATTTGTTTACTTCTGATGCTGATGCTGAGTGCTTGGAACCCCTTTATCTAGAACCTTGGATCTTTAGGCACTTTGCAGCCTGGAGCACTACAACATTTGTTTCCAATTGTGGAAAGCAGCAACAGAATCCAATAGAAATTCAGCTTCCAGACTGTGTTGACTTTCCAGAAAATGAACGGCGACAAAGTGATCTCAATGTTCTCGTTGTCTCTGGCCATCTGAAAGAGTGCCCAGCTAGCTCAAGCTGTCCCTGGGGGGTTTTAATCAGACTCTGACACCCAGTCTGTTCTCTACACAATAACGAAGAACCTGGTACTTTCTTCAGATCAGTCCGATAGCTTGGTTGTTGGGAGTTGGAGGGCTTAGGAATAAGAGATGTTTTGAAGGCCTTGCATCATGGAAATTTTCCAAACTTTTCTATAAGTTTCTATAATAGCATTTAGCATATAATAGCATTTATTTTCTAATGAAATATACATAAACTGATGACCTCACAAAAATGCCTACAGCAGCTTCACCCTGCCCATTCCCATTGAACTTCCAAGGGGCCCAAATTAGTTTCTGAGACAAAATGATGGGCAGTTAGATCAGAGCTCATTTGCATAAATCCAAGGGATAAAATGGATTATGGAAAAATGAGTTCTGCAAAAACATGGCTGCATTGAGTAAGTTGTGTGGAAATTGTAAGCAGCTTACCATTCAGATTTGCCATCATTCTACAATCATCAACATGATGTAGAGAAGCTCAAGTGTAGGTTCTTTGGTGTTTCAGATGGGACTCCTGGTTCCAACCACTACCACTGCCAGTTTCTTGCCAAACCCACTCCAAGGCCCAGTACCAATTCAATCTGGGCCCTTAGCGCTTTACCTTCTTTTTTGGCATAGGATGTCCAAGTTCATGTCAGGTTAAAGATGAAGACGAGGTGTTACCTGGCCCCCAAGTTTGGCACCTTCCAAATGGAGGGTTATGACCAGAAGGCCTGATGCTTCTAAATCTCCAGCAGCAAGGTTTCTTCCTCAGTACACGTTGGCCAGGTCCCCAACACTAATCAACAGTTAATGAAGCAGTCCCTCTTTTTATTTGGTGACTTGAATCGATTAACATGAGACAATGAAGCGGTGGACAGCACATTGGACAATTCCAGGGTTCAAGTCCCTGTTTTGGTCTTGGTGGTGGTCTAGGGGTAAGATACTCAACTGTGGACCGAGTGGTTTTGGCTTGGAGCCACCAGCACCATCTGAGCCCCCAGTGAAGGCATTTAACCCTTAAGAAGTTCCAGGGGGACTGTCATTAGACAATGTGCTTTTTCTGAGTCTAATCTAAGCTGTATGTAATGTCCAATTTCAGAGGTTCGAAGGGAACACTTTGAAACAAGGGATGGGGTAAAAATAAAAAATGGGATTGAGCCTTAATGACTAAATTCAATCAACTGACCAGTGTTCCCTTCAGTCAGAGCCTTCAGAGGCTTTACTCAACCTGGGACTTGGGTCTGGCTGATTGTAGACCCTGAAGGGACATCTGTATGAGACATACGTCCTAGAAAGTGTGTAAATGTGTGCTGCATGCTGTCAGCTATCTCAGTCAGAAAGTGTGTGTGCAGGGGAGGAGAGATGTGACGGAGTGTGTGATGTATGGCTGATATGAAGAGCATGAGTGGGCTCTCGGATCGCAGCCAGGCGCTCAGGGATGATACGCAAGCAAGGATACTCAATTTATTTCTCTCTCCCTCGTTCCCTCCCCCTGTTGTCTGAGCGATGACACCGAGCTTTAATACGAGTGGCCTTTCCCCGTCCACGCCTTGTCATCGATTCGAGAAGGAAGCCACTGTGGACGTGAGAATCAACCTAAAGTTTATCAACAGTTTGTAAAATGTCTTCTCATCATAACTCAACATAATCACCACGTCTGTTTGTGCTTAGAGACCCCCTTGCTTGGGATGGGTTCTAGACATTGCATCACTTCTTTTTCTTTTTAACTGATCCTAATAAGACATTTTCTATTGAGAGCCCCACCCCCTTTGCTATGATTGGTTGTCAGCACTTTCCTCCAAGACCTCCACCAGACTGTAATTGGTTCTAATCGCTGCATTATTTGTTATGAGATTTCCCTGAACTCCTATTGGCTCAAATCCCCATGTGCCCCCTCACTGTGCTTCCTCCGAGACCCACCAGACTGTAATTGGTTCTAATCTCTGTATTGTTTGTTCTGAGTCGTCTACCTGGCTCTTACTGGTTCTTAGAACTGCATCATTTGTTCTGAAGCTTCTCCCTGACTGTTATTGGTTCTAGTCCTCAAGCTGTATGGGACTTTCCCCTGACTGCAATTAGTTCCGTTCTTGGTTGTTGGCTTTTCTGGAATCTGATTGGTTCTCATTGTGATGATTTGTTCTGAGACCTCCTCCAGACATGCTGAGTTGGTTTACCATGTGATTTTTCTGAGACCTCCTCTTGAGGGACTTGCATCACTGCGTCACTGCTAAAGAGTTTACAGTCTAGAGTTTACAGAGTCTTGTTGATTCTTTAACAGCAAACCAGTTGTGCTTAAATATGCTTTAAATAGAAGCCAATGGATAGTTGCTACATTAACAGAATGATTTTTACTGTGTTGTTTCTTTGCTGGGAAGATTTTCACAAAACCAACTTTGGGAAGACGTTCGCTCACAATTCTTTCACCACTATCTCAACACCAGGTTCCAGGAGTACATTTTATTACGTATTGGTATCATTTTTTCAATCAATGATTTACACTTTTTAACATATACTGTATTTGCTAGTTTTGGCTCAGGGATCAGGCAGTTGGGATGCACATGTTGAATCTTTTCTGTGCCATTTCAGCAGATGGATTATGGTGGAACTTCAACTCCGACGTCTCTGGACTATGACGCATTACGACCGACACGTCAGCTGTTCTCCACACGTCTCCAGAAGCCAGATGCTTCGGTTCTGGCCGTGCTTTAGCAATGTGGAGGCTTCCGTCTGGGGACTCTGTGTTCATTCGGTACACTCAAGTGCTGCATACAAAGTGGCTACTTTGCTCATGTGGCCTTTCAGTTAAAGAGACAGACTATATTCAGGCTTCAGGATGGCTGCGGCTTCTACTACTACTCCAGTGCGCTTGAGTCCACGTTCTTACGTAACAGTGTCGGAAACCACAAAAGCAAGTTAATGACACATTATCTAACTGCACATGGCTTGATGCAAGAGTATGAGGATTTTAAAAAGAAGAGAAGAGAAGAGAAGAGGAGAGGAGAGGAGAGAAGAGAAGAGAAGAGAAGAGAAGAGAAGAGAAGAGAAGAGAAGAGAAGAGAAGAGAAGAGAAGAGAAGAGAAGAGGAAGAGTAGAAGGTCTATGAGCATCTATTCCTTGTTTAGCTGGGTTAGGGAAAATATACAGTACATTTCTTTTCTTGGAATAAATCAAATGAACACAATTCAAGGCGTTTTAAGTTTGGACCTGGAACTCTGAGGTTGACACTAGAACTCAAGTCATCCAAATCAAGTTTTTATTATGGAGGATCAGTGTTCTGGATATGGTTACAACATTCATCATGTTTATTAACTTCATGTTTTTAGGTAACAGTAAGTCCTACTGTGTCTCCGAACCGCACCCACAGGTCTGTTCTACTGTAATGAGGAGCTTGAGGGAAGTTTCAGGAAGCATTGCAGACTAATTGGGTGACTATTGAGTTGAAGAGTTTGTCAGCAACATTAGTCTCACAGCTGCAGTTCTAAAGAAGCAACATTTGGAGACTAAACATCTGGGAAAAGTAAAAAGCCATGTAAATCAGATTTTTTGTTGCTCCCCATCAAGACACAAAAAAAATCCATTGGACCTTCACAGGAATGTTCCTCATGTGTCTTGAAAAAAATTAGAGCAAAATTATTATTCATGCAGCTGTTGAATCTATTCTCCACAGTGATGTTTCCATGGTCTTCATGAATAAGTCAATACTGACAGGTTTACATATTAATAACTTTATAAAGTTGGGTTTTCTAGATGTGGACCAAAATGTAGGGGGGGTACCTTTTGTGTTGCTAGAGGCTAAGCTTTTTGTCATCTTGTTTCCATAGCAACATCATCTTCTGAATTTTTCATTAATTTCCTTAAACAATTCAAATATTGTTTTGCTTTGATCACAAACATCTCACGTCAAACTCTTCTAACTTCAATTTTTGAAAGAACTTTGATTTTAAAACACACTTAGGATAATTGTACCAGTTTATGATCCATTTATGGCCTACTTAATCAATTATTCCTTGATTTTATTTGTGTGAATAATCAAAAGATGGGTTTTTTTTTTGCCCTACTTTGGAAGTGAACGTGGTAAATCAGCTCATTCTACTCCATTTACTTCCAGTTTTAACAATTTGTTTGTATTTTATAAGCAGTCTTTTTGATGTTAAGAACTTGTGCCTTGGGGTATATATTATACACTAAAAAAAAAAAAAAAAACAGAGAGAGAACAGCAGGGAGATACATGACTAAGCAAATAAAAGTGAGTAATAACGGAGAAAAGAGAAAATGCAAATATGGTGATTCTTTTTTCCGGGCCTTAAAATGGAGCCTCTGGGAGAAAGGTAGAAGGAAGAAATGGAAAGAAAGCAGGGAGAGCAAGAGAGAGACTGGAATACTGATGATGGCTGGTTCATGGGTTGACATCCAATGGCTGATTTAAAGGAGAAAGTGGGAAATCAAGGTTTCATTGGCTAAATTTGTAGGAATGATAAGGAACGTGTCAAACGGGTGGGCGGTAGAAGGTTGTTGGTTAAGAGTGGCCAGATTAGAGAAGGTTTAGGGAACCTGATTTGGCAGATTGGGTTTGGAAGATCATATTAGACCAGGCAGTGAGAGAGTTGACACAAGCACTTGCAAGGTTGGTGCACATGTTGGATTGGCTGGTCTGGCCAGATTATAATGGAGTTTATTGGGGACAGGTGAACAGTGGAAGGATAAACGAGTGGTTCAGATTGGTTCTGGTCAGATGTGAGTACAGATATGATGAAGGGCCACTTTAGAGCAAGTAGAGGGTGGATTACGGTAAGATTATAGAGAGTTATAAGCAGATTGGCGTGGCTGCTGATTGACCTTCGAGAGGATGAATGATGAGCAGATTGAGCTGGTTGGGATGGATTGTGATTGGGATTAGGAAGGACGAATGATGGCCAGATTACAGTGGGTAGTAATTTGGTTTGTGGAGCATAAGGTCAGACTTTGGTTTTGATTGAGTTCTGAGGGTAAGATAGACGGCAAGATTGGAGTGGCCAATATGGCGGTTAAATGGTCACTTCAGACAAGGGCATGGCGCTTAGGGGTTGTCAGATTAGAGTGAGTGCTGATAGTTGCGGATTGGTTTTGAGGTGGTCGGTAGGTAGAGGGTGTGTAGATTAGAGCTAATGGTGGAGAGGTCGGAGCAGGAGGGGATTTGGTTCGTGGTGGCCAGACTGTAGCTTGTGTTGTGCAGCAACTTGGTTCAGGATGGACAAACGAGAGTAAAACTGAAGCAGGTGGTCGGGTTCTGTAGAGGAATGGTGGCCTGAGTTTTGAGAGGACACTGAGCAGATGTAGAGTGGATGGTAATTGGATTTGTTGCAGATGAGCAGATTGGAGCAGGTGGTTGATGTTTTTGGGGTAGACAGTGGGACAAATAATGGCTAGGTTCGGGTTCCTGGTGAGCTTTTTGGTGTGGGTGAAGGGAAGGTTGGGGCAAACAATGACTGGCACTAGTAAATATATGGCCAAATTAAGGCGGCCACTGAGCTGATTGGAGTGGACAGTTGATTGGTCGGGACTTGCACTGTTACGTGGATGAATGATGGCTATATTAGAGTGACCATTGAGCTGATTGGACTGGACAGTTGATTGGTAGAGACTGCTCCATGGATGAATGATGGGAAGATGGTGAATGATTGGTTGGAGTGCAGGGGGCTGGTCGGAGGTGGGCAGAGACAGGTATTGGTCCATACTTAGTGGCCAGATAAGACTGATTGATCAATTGGTGATGGAGGTCCATAGTTAATGGCCAGATATGATTGATTGATCAATTGGAGATGGAGGTCTAGGTTGGACCTGTTGGATACAGCTGGGACAAGAAGTCCTCTGAGGCTGAGGTGCTGTGAGATGTCAACTTCCTCTCTCTCCCTCTTTCTCTCTCTCTCACTACTTCTTTCCTCTTCTCATTAGTGTCTCATGCCATCCCTCACTTGCTCCCAACTCTTGCTTTCTCACTATCTACCTCTCTCTCTCTCAATTGTCTTTTGTTTTCTCTCTATCCTCCGACGACATCTGTCCCTCTCTGTCTTCCCTCGTCTCTCCCTCTCTCTCCATCCCCCTGGCGAGGCCTCGGGCGTCCAGCACACACATCCTTCACTGTTGCGGGCTCGCTGTCAGACAGAGAGAGAGAGAAAGAGAGAGAGAGATTGGCCGGCTGTTGTTTAGAGGCTGTGTCGATGGAGCAGACAGGCCCTGGTGAAAAGCCTCGTTAGTCAGCAGTAAAGCGACGGGAGAATGGCAGAAAGAGAGGGATGGAGGGAGAGAGAGAGGAATGGCCAGAATGCAGTGCCAACATTTACAAAACGAGCTGTTTGGTTAGACCCAAAGGTGACAGCATCGAAATCATAACGTTGGACAGGAAAAGCAGCCGAGATCACCGCTAAAGTAGTCTTAAAGAGTCAGAATTGTTTACAGTGGTGGTAGATGGAACAAGACCTTTGAAGAAATGAAATGCTGGTGAAGATGGCTCCTGATGCTTGAAACTTGAGTTTTACCAAATATTGGAGAAGCTTTTGGACTAAAATTAGACCCGTTCATGGTGAACAGAGACACATTTTTAAGTCAAAGTGATTTCGTTCTGATCCATCCCACTCAGAAGACACGTAGCTTCCCTGATGGGTTTAGTGAGAATATATTTGTGTTGAAGACACAAAGTCAAAAGTCACACAATCTTTACAATCTTTATTGTGCTTTTTAAACTATATTTTGTTCCCAAGCTGTACCCTTTAGGGTCAATCTGTAAATGAACTGAGTAACAAGCCTCCTTCTTTCTTAACTCCCAGGTGTTACGTGGATGACAAGGTTTCCAAGGTGGCCTGGCTCAACCGCTCCAACATCATCTTTGCTGGGGAGGACAAGTGGTCTCTGGACCCTCGCGTGGACCTGGTGACGAAGGGCCAGCTTGAGTACAGCCTGCGCATCCAGAAAGTGGACGTGTACGACGAGGGGCCCTACACATGCTCCATCCAGACCAAGCAGCAGTCCAAGACCTCCCAGGTCTACCTCATCGTCCAAGGTGAGCTCGGTGAGGGTGATTGACAACCCGTCAGTCCCTTGACAGCCCATCATCTGTTATCAAGCCGCTGTTGTCATTCCCACCGCTGCAGTCTTAATGCCTCAAAGCTGGCTGCCTCTGACAAGGACTCGCCATGCGTCGCCAAGGACTCTTGTTTCCAAGCCTGTCAAACAGATGGAGATTTAAATATGCATTGTCAAGGGGTGGGGGGGTTGTTGAGTGCATTGGATAAGGGCTGGTTCATTGTACGATCCCATGAACAAGGTAAGCCAGAGTGGCGTTTTGACACAAAAGGCATTATGAGGAAGTGTTTTAGTTGTCATTCTTTGGAATATGGTCCAGAAGGGATTTCTGATATGCTAGCGAGATACCGCCAGTGTGCCTTATTAAGCTGCTTTGTTGTTACTGAATTACACGGTTCACCGTGGCCTGTCATCTTGAGCGAAAGGGAGCAAATACATCCTGGATCTGCATGAATTATTCCAGCTGTTGCTTCTTCCGTCAGTTCTTCTAATTACCTCGTCAAAGCCAAAAGGTAGCAAGTGTCCACAATTCAGGCATGCTGCTTCGGCCAGTGTGAAAAACTGGGTAGCTGCTTGAAAGCAGACCTGCTTCGGTAGACAGGGGTGTCTAGAGTGAGATTTTGGGATTTGAAGGGGAGGAAAATGCCACTTGTGAAGGTGGTAGGGCTGTGGGGCCTGCACAGTTCAAAGCGATGGACTGGTGTTCAGGGTGTTTCTTTTTCTTTCATCTTAAGAGTGCTGGGATAGGTTCCCAAGTCCCATGCAATCCTGACTAAGATAAGCAGCAAAAGTGATGAATGAATGAAGGGATGGTTAAACTAAAGGATGTCGCAAACTTTCACGTGCAAAAGGTGATTACCGCCTCCTTCCTGGTCAAAGTGCATGTCTTTTTCATACTTTTCTGCTAATTTTACTTGCAAAAAGCCTTTCCACCAGGGTGCCCAGTCTTCACATCTGTGAAGATCCTGACAATTAAACTGACTGTTCAACCAACAGAGAACCGGCTCTGTTGTGGTTTAGGCACCAAATTTTCAACCAAAACAAAGTGGTTGGGAAAGCCTGAAAAATCATTCACCAACTGGGTAAAGAAAATGTCAATTTTTCCAAAATCAAGTGATGATTTCAGTCTACCTGTCCTCCTTCTTTTTCTTATGTTGTGTGGAACGTCATCTTCTCAGAAAATGCATGGAAGTTCTCCATCCGGATCTATTGGTTCATATATTTGATTTCCCCTGAGAATGTTCACACTCACATCTCCTTTAAAACATTCAGGTTTCAGAGTTTTAAAGTTCTGGCTCGAATGATGGAACTGGACTTGTTCCAGATTAAATTATGCACACAGTGGAAAGGCTGATCTTGGGTTTGGGATGGGGTTTCCCTTTAAACCTATGCGGTGTGAATTTGGCTACATCGCTTGGAAAACCGGTGCCTGGTTTTGCCTCCACTGGAGGACGAGATCAGCAGGGTACCATCCACTATCTTGTGACCATCTTCTCCTGCAATGAGCTGCTAATAAGCTGTGGCTCACATGGCGGTCGATACGGCTAAGCAGCAGGAAGGATCCATAAGAACAATTTGTGCACTTGTTTTGGAATCCATAGAGTCAGCGAACGCATTAACTGCTCGTTTCTATTGTGTTAACCGCTCACGGCGTGCCGCTTCCCTCGCTGGCGCCGTAATTGGGCAGCGTTTATTTCACACCGTTAAGGTCTGCCTTCCTACGAGCGCTGGTATACTTACTCTCTACAAGACAAACACGGAAGTCTTTCTCCCCTAATAATGGGATGTTTTTCTTCTTTAACAGGACTCTATGAAGTTAAGGACTTTGCCGTTGTTTGTGCCCTTGGATGGCATCTTCTCTTGTTTGTGCTACGCGGCATTTGAAATGTTTTTGGCAAAGCCCAGGCAAGATTTATGCCCACTGCCTCTGGGAGGCGAGGCTGAAGAGTGCCGCCTCTCATTTCCGAAGCAGGAACATGTTCATTACTCTTTGGTGTTGTGTGGTGCAGCCTTTTGGTTGGTTCTTCTTTTGCGAAACCATAAATCTTGATACAATTAGGAGCGATACTGTTGGACTTGCAAATTTCCCCAGAGATTAATGCCCAGGGTATTGGCGTGCCTGCACGGCGGAAAATAGAGGACTGACGGTGTGAGAACAATCCCACGTACTATTCATCCTTGCAGACAAACTTAATAATATTCCATTGCTTGCTGAGATAGTGAATAAATGAGGTTTGCCTGCACTTTATATGGTACTGGGGGGAAGCTCGCACAGCTGCCGATACTGCACAGGCAGGGGGCGCCATCATACCAAGATGCATTACCTGGGGACTTGTTAATCCATTCCTACAGAGACTTTAGGAACACTTTGGCCATTCAGAGAGGGTCTGGAGTGAGACGGTTCAGACTTCCTCCAACTAAGCTCCATGTGTCTCTGAGTGTTGCTGAGATGGTAAAATAGTTTTTAAATAGCTAGAGTAGCTTTTCTTTGGTATCCCTCCATCATGAACAGGTTCGGTTTTAGTCCAAAATATTCACTGGAGCTGGAAACACAAGCATCTAGTTTTTGCAGCGGTGGTCTAGTGGTTAGGGAATAGGCCCCAGGATCAGAAGGTCAAGGGTTCGAATCCCAGACCAGTAGGTTGCCCTGAGGTACCCTTGAATGAGGTACCGTCCCTGTCGCTGCTCCCTGGTTGCTTTCAATTGCTGCACATGTGTGTTTTGGAGTAAAATGCGGGTAAGGTGTAATTTCGGTGTCTCCTTATGTGCTGTGTTTCACAATAACGAGAACAGTCACTTTCATTTTCACTTCAAGCCTGTAAGGCAGCTTCTAACATCTGGTTCCATTCATCGCCATCGTAAACCCGGCTGACACAGTAGTTTTCTCTAATGCTAAAGGTTGTAAGTGGTTCTTTGCCGTTCTTGGAACAATTTAAAGGGTGGAATCATCTCCTTGGTGCTTAAATCTTAGAGACTTGAAACTTTAAGAACCATCGTTCCTACGGACTGTGTCAACACTTCCCACCTCAGCGTGAGAAGCCCCAGGTTCTCAGCAAGTCACCAGCATCTTCTGGTTTCTCCACATGCTCGGCTTTCTGCTCTTCGCCAGCAGATGTAGTGAACCGTGTGGGTTCTCCGCAGGCTTTGTTATTAGGAACTGCTGCTCGGCAGCTTTGTCTTTTCCACAGACTGGTGCAACTGCTGTTCAAGTAAGCGTCACCAGCAGCGGCTCCTGGACATCCCGCTGGACTGCCTTCTGGCCGGATGTGAACCCTGCCTGCTTGTGTAGTCAAGATATTGACTTCAGATCAGGTGTGCTGGATGTTATCTGTACATGTGCCCTTTGACCCCTTAAACCCCTAAAGTGGGAACAAAATTCTGTTTGGTCAACTTAGTAACTGGACTATAATAATAATAATAATAATAATAATAATAATAATAATATTTATTATTATTGTTGTTGTTGTTGTTATTGTTATTATTATCATCATCATCAGAGAATGTATTATTAATAGTAGATGTTTTACATTTTATTGCAATTTTATGCATTATAAATTTTACATTTTAATAAAATAAGTATACACTGATCAATTCATACTGAATAATTCTTACTGAATATTTTACAGTGAATAGTTTATAAGAGATAATAAATAATTCTTTATAGTAGATACTGAACAATAAATACTAGACACCAAGCATTCATAGTGGAATAATATGTATATGTATATTTATTTTTTGAATAATGTACAGTACTGTGCAAAAGTTTTAGGCAGGTGTGAAAAAATGCTGTAAACAGAATGCTTTCAGAAATATAAATAATGATTCTTTATTTTGATCAATTTACAAAATGTACAAAAAAATCTAAATCAGATCAATATTTGGTGTTACTACCTTTTGCCTTCAGAGCAGCATCAGTTCTTCTAGGTACACTTGCACACAGTCAGGGATTCTGTAGGATTATAGTCGGTGTCTGATCAACCAGTTTTACCAAACAGGTACTGGTGATCATCAATGTCACACGGAGGCTGAAACACAGTCATGTTTGGAACGACCGACCGGCCGAGTTCCTTCAGAAACTGTGTGCAAGTGTACCTAGAAGAACTAATGCTGTTTTGAAGGCAAAGGGTGGTCATAGCAAATATTGATCTGATTTAGATTCTCTCTTGTTCATTCGCTGCATTTTGTTGATTGATGAAAATAAATGATCAACACTTCCATTTCTGAAAGCGTTCTGTTTACAGCATTTTACACACCTGCCTAAAACTTTTGCACAGTACTGTATATTAAACAGCAGCATACATATTTAAATGTCATCTAATGATGTCTAATTAACATGAAATAGTGTATGATTTACATGTAATAATATTCAAAAAATGTCATATTTTTGATCACATGTCTGATCACATGTGTAACGTGTAATAAAATGTAAATAAGGTTATTGTAAATGTATGCATATGTAAATTGCATGTTATAAGCCATTACGCTCTAATAATATGTAGTTAACATGTATTAATATGTATTTAACATGTAATAGTATGTAAGTAATATTAATAAGTGTTCCTTCGTCCTACTCTCAGAGTAACTTGAGGGCGATCAGCCAATCTCTGTCCTTTATTAATCACAGACTTCTGATCTTCTCCTGATAACAGAGCGGCTCACACTCGCTCTCTCTTTTCGCTCAGTTTTCCTTTATCGTCCGCAGGAAGCCTGTTCTCTGTGTCGGCTCGATTTATAAGAATGTAATTTACGCTCCTGGTGGAGAAAACGTGGCTCCTCGAGGTAGTGTGGAGAGAATCCTAACTTTCATCTCATTAACGGACACTGAGACACAACAACACTCAATTACTGTCTCTCTGTGTCTCTGTCTCTCTCTCTCTCTCTCTCTCTCTCTCTCTTTCTTCATGTGGCTCTGTAAGAGGGTGTTAAATATTTATAGCTCTCTGTATTTATCCCTAAAGCACAATGTGCTGCTATTTACGGTCAAAGAACAGCAGAGCAGGAATGTGCATGTGTGTGTGTATGTGAGTGTGCGTGTGTGTGTGTGTGAGTGTGTGTAAGCATGTGTATGTGTGTGTGTGAGTGAGTGTGTGTATGAGTGAGTGTTTGTGTGTGTGTGTATGAGTGTGTATGTTTGAGTGTGTGTGTGCATGTGTGAGTGTGTATGTGTGTGCATGTGTGTATGTCTGTATGTGTGTATGTGTGTGTGTGTGTGTGTGTGTGTGTGTGTGTGTGAGTGTGTTTGTGTGAGTGTGTATGTGTGAGTGTGTGTGAAGCAGATTCTCTGACCTTTACAAATTGTCAAGGGAGAGTGAAGAACCTCTTGGTTCTAGCTAGAAAAAAGAGGGAAGAAGGACGAGTGAAAGGGAAGAGGCAGAGATCAGTACAGATGGAGGAGAGGAGAGAGGGAGAGACTTGTTCCGCTCCGGCTGGTGTCATTAGCGTCCGGTGAACCGGAGAGACGAGGTAACACGGTGGGGAAGAACTGCCTCGGTTCCCCTCCGACTCTAGCACCCCTCGCCGACTCGCCTCGATATTGTCCGGCCCTTTGAAGTCTCAGACTCCGGCGGAATTCCTTGATGTTTTAATGATAGAAGTGATCTAACATTCCGCTTTCTCTCCTTCGGGTCAGACCAGGAGAAAACTCGGCCCGTTTTATCTCTCCCTACCTCGGCGCCAGGCTCATGCATTTACATGCCACCTCCGGTTCTCATGCAGGACCGACCCGTTACCAGGACCGTCAGGCCTTCAGTCCGGAGTGTTTCCAGGATGAGGGTGTAATACTTTTGCACAGCGCTGTTGACTCCACAGAATAAAAACTAAAGACTCTGAACCAATCCGTCCAGTTAGGTCTGGTTTTCATTTTTAAAAAGTGTTTGTGAACACACTGAAAGTCTGGACACTGGGACATTCCTGAAAATCTGGACACTGGGACATTCCTGAAAGTCTGGACACTGGGACATTCCTGAAAGTCTGGACACTGGGACATTCCTGAAAGTCTGGACACTGGGACATTCCTGAAAGTCTGGACACTGGGACATTCCTGAAAGTCTGGACACTGGGACATTCCTGAAAGTCTGGACACTGGGACATTCCTGAAAGTCTGGACACTGGGACATTCCTGAAAGTCTGGACACTGGGACATTCCTGAAAGTCTGGACACTGGGACATTCCTGAAAGTCTGGACACTGGGACATTCCTGAAAGTCTGGACACTGGGACATTCCTGAAAGTCTGGACACTGGGACATTCCTGAAAGTCTGGACACTGGGACATTCCTGAAAGTCTGGACACTGGGACATTCCTGAAAGTCTGGACACTGGGACATTCCTGAAAGTCTGGACACTGGGACATTCCTGAAAGTCTGGACACTGGGACATTTCTGAAAGTCTGGACACTGGGACATTCCTGAAAGTCTGGACATTGTGCATTTTTTAAAAAGCCATTTTTAGACAGAATATTTTTTGAAAAATCATGACAAGGAGACGTATATTTAAAAGCGTGAACAGTGCGATTTTTCTGCGAGTTTGGGGACAGATTGGGACCATTTTAAAAAGTCAGGACCGGGGGGACATTTTTAGAAGTCTACATCTGTACACTGGTCTTTTTATTAAACCTGGAACCTCAGAACACAAAGGTCTTGGAAAAACGAAACACTTACTAAAGGACGTTATTAAAAGTCAGGACAGGGCTCTCGGAGTGGACGCTGACTGTTTGCCAGTCTCTGAAGTTTGGACACATTTCGTATGCTTTCTACGGACGGCGGCGAGGCGAGGCGGACTCTGGCACACGTTCAGCCCCATAGCCGGACTGCATTACAGCCGTGATGACTCATAATCAGAGCGAGGAGATTTTCTCCGAAACGGAGAGGCTTTCCGTTTCTGACCTTCCACAGACGAGGCTTTCCGTCCAAATCGGAACCCGCTCGTCTCCCATCACAGGATTACAGACACATTATTACCATGGAAACCAGAGACATTACCGTGTCCTCTGCCGAGGTTCTGCCGCTGTTAGATGTTAAAAGCAGGCCGATGCAGGTTCCCACCTGTTCTTAAAAAGATGAGGGACGAGTGGGACATCACTTCCTGCTCAGGCGTTTCTCCGTGTCTGAGTGTAACTCTACTTCTCGTCTGTCGCTCACACTCGAATGGAAGAATCTTCAGACAGTCGATGCTGATGATGTCATAATGACTTCAAAGCTGATTGGCTCTTCTCGTTTACAGTTTTATCAACCGTCTCTTTTCATCTTCCTACAGCACTTCCTTCTTCTTTCTTTCTTTCTTTCTTTCTTTATATTACTTCAGCACTTTCTTCTTCCTTTCTTTCTTTTCCTTCAACAATTCCTTTTTTTTCTTTCTTTCTTTCTTCTGCACTTCCTTCTTTTTCTTTCTTCCTTTCTTTCCTACTGTCGTACTTTATATTACTTCAGCACTTTCTTCTTCTTCCTTTCTTTATTTCTCTCTTTCTTATCCTTCAACAATCCCTGTTTTCTTTCTTTCTTCATCTCTATCTTACTTCTGCACTTCTTTCTCTTTCTTTCCTTCTTTCTTCATCTCTATCTTACTTCTGCACTTTCTTCTGTTTTCTTTCCTTCTTTCTTTCCCTTTCCTTGTATTTATTTAAATTGTATGTTTCACTGCTGAGAGACATTTACTTTGACGCACACTCTTTTTTACCTATCTTCCTGTCTCTTCCTTCTATCTTTCTTTCTTTATTTCTTTCTTTATTCCAATCTTTCAGCCAGACCTGTAGTTGTCTTCCTGCTGTGAACCCGTAGTAATCTGATTAGTGGTGCAGTTGGTAAACGGTAAAGTGAACGGAGGTTTGTTACCGCGGAGACGTAGGAGGGTGACTGCTGAGAGCGAAGGTGAGATTCATCTTAGAAAGATATTAAAGAGCAAAAGAACACGAGCCTGACTTCACCATCCACATCCACACTGATATGTATGATACTGCTTTCGTCCTCCGCGTTTCCAAACCACGTTTCGCATCCACTGATGAGACACATACAGAGACGGGCATGCAGTATTCATTACCCGTCGTGCCCTGCGATCGCCGCGGCAACGAGATAACATCCCTGACAACAGCCGAGCACCGAGAGTCCATTTTGATGTTTGGACCTATTACGAATAAATATTTATGTGGTCGTTTCCCCCAAAAATGACCTTGCGTACGTGGACGCATCATGCCTGAACATTATGATCGTGGTGGAGTGAAGCACTTCATCATAATTAAGCAGAATGTGATGCCGCTTCAGTTGCAAATGGCAAAACGGTTGTCGAGAGACACTTATTTTGATGGGGAAAGGGAATGTAGGACATATTGTCATTCATAAGGACATTATGTTGGTAGGGAGGGGACTGGGACTGTAGAGGAGGACTCAGTCTCAGGGATTGGGCAGTTTACTATTCCCAGATCCTGGAAGCAGTGGTGGCCTAGCGCTCCATTGGTCAGAAGGTCCCAGAGTATCATCCCCAACACTGCTACCCGGGCATCTATGGCTGTCCCGTGCTGCACGGTGCGTTGTGGTGTATTTACAATTACATCTAGTCACTTTCATTTCATTGTTTGGACCACTCGTTCCTGACATGGCTCATACCAATGCCAGACCCACTACTACGGTCACCCAAATGACATATGGACATTAGGTGGGGGTTTCCAATAAAGTGGCCAGAGGAAGAAAACCCAAGGTCAGTGTTTCTGAATAAGTGGAGGGAAAACCAAGGGTTGGTGTTTCTAATAAAGTGGCCAAAGAAGAAACTCAGGGATGAAATTCAGTCTGGTGTTTCTAAAAAAGTAGCCAGAGTTGATGTTCCCTCTAAAATGAGAAGAACGTCTAAGAAAGTGAATGTGTTTCAGCACCTCAGACAGCGACGAATCCCTTCGCTGCTTGTTGCCTTTGTGAACAGACTGTGGCGGACAGTGCAGTGGACTAAAGTTGTCCACTGCACCTGTGCTCATGGTGCGGCTCTCGCCTTTGTAGCTGGTGTGAAGGTCATGGAGGATGTGCACGGCAGCTCCCACGAGGCCGTTATCGAGCCCGGCGTACGCCTCGTTTTTTCTGCTCATTTGATCAGCCCATCCGATCAAGGGCACAGAGAGGAGACTAATTAAAACCACGTCTCAGATACTGGGCGGCGCTGATCGATGTCTAAGTGCGAGTCAGAGGAGTAGTGAGGCAGAGCGAGGTGGACGGCGAGAGAGCAAGCGAGATTAGCGGCCTGCGATACTTAGCAAAGCGCTTCTTCTTTACTTTGCGTCGCCTTTCCTGAGCTCATGTTTCCACCCTTTTACCTGAAGTGACACTGGCAGCGATCGTTTCACTCCTTTGAAACCTACCTCCATCCTGTTGTCCATCACCGGATAAAAGAACCTCCATGCTGTCCTTATTGTTGGATGTGCCGTTGCCATAAAAGCCTCATAAATAATCATGTTGAGGTGGGATCATAAAGTTTACATGTACACACTCTGTGCTGTGTGTTTCTAATAAAGTGGCCTCTTTAGTTTAGTTTAGTTCTCACAAAGTGAGCAGAAGTACAAGGTGGGTGTTTCTAATAAAGGGGCCACTAAGTGGAAGCACAAAGTTGGTGTTTCTAATTAAATACCAGCTGACGATCCATTTGTCCCCGTGTTTTCCACTGCGCAACGTCTCCCAACACGGTCTCTGCTCCACCGACAGCGCCGGGTTCTTGTCGTCATGAAGTTTTTATGATGCCGAGCAGCAGAACAGATGTTCCAGCTAATACAGGAACTCGACCACAGTCAGCTACCAGCTACTATTAATATTGCAATCGTCTGTGTGCGTGTGTGTGTGTGTGTGTGTGTGTGTGTTGAGTCTGCAGTAGAACATGCTTCCTGACAGGTACAGCGTCCCTCCCCTTAAGTTGTACGCTTTGAATGTTAACATGACTAACCTCTGGTTCCGCAATTACAGCAGAGAGAGAGAGAGAGAGAGAGAGAGAGAGAGAGAGAGAGAGACACTTCAGGTTGTGATGGCTGTACTGAACTGCTATAATGTTCTTTATTTCTTGGGCTGGAAGAGACGTTTTAAAAGAGCTGCTGCAGAACATGCTTTTAAAGCATTTGTAGAGGATAAAAAAGAAAAGAAGTGAAGGAAGAAAGACACTCAGCCTTGTAGATTTAAACATACAGTAGCTAGAGCTGTCACTCGTCACCCTGGGAACACAAGGAGCGCCGAATAGTGGAAGTGAAAGTGAAAGTTTAACATGAAAAAGCTGTTTTTACTTTCACTTGAGGGGCAGTGGTGGCCTAGTGCTTTGGACGTCGGCCACTTGATTGGACGATCGGGGGTTCGAACCCCTTCCCTATGGGTTGCCCTGAGGTATCCTTGAGTAAGGTGCCGTCCCCGTCCCGCTCCTCCCTGCAATGGGCTGGCGACCTGTCCAGGGTGCGTCCCCCGTCCTCGCCCTGTGTGCGCTGGGTTGGACTCCAGCACTCCCCCGCGACCCCGTTTGGGACAAGTGGCAGAAAATGGATGGATGGACTTTCACTTGATTGATTGATCTGATTATTGGTTGTTGTTTTGTTTATTAGCAGCTGTGGAACAGTTACACAGTGACTTCAAGAAGGAACATAATAATAATAACATGATTATGGAAATGATAATGCAAATAACTAAATAACATTTGTTAAAATCCTAGTAATAATAATAATAATGAAAGTAAAAAGCTTTTGGAAATGTATCTTGAGTAGTACCTTACAAGATGGGTTGAGGTTTTTTACGCTGAAAGATTCATCGTTGGTATTGGATTTGTATCGGTTGCTCGGTGACGGTTGCTCGGTTATCCTTCAGTTGAACTCTAAGCACTCATTGTCCACTTTTCTGTCCACTTTGTAATTGTCCTTTTTTGGTCAAAACATTCTGGTCAGTTTCCCCAATTCAACACTGGGTGAACAGGTCCTTCCTCTTAGAAATGAGAGGCTCCACCTCATCTGAGTGATGGGGGAGAGGGAGGACCACCCTACCCACCCAGAAAGGGAGAGAGGACAGTTATACTGAGTGATGGGGGAGAGGGAGGACCACCCTACCCACCCAGAGAGAGGACAGTTATACTGAGTGATGGGGGAGAGGGAGGACTGTCCTACCAAACCAGAGAGAGGTAGGACGGAGATGGGGGAGAGGGAGGACCAGCCTGTAGGTGAAGCTGACTGAGTTGAGAGATGCCACTGGGCTGCGAGCAACGTCACAGCAGCTCCAAGACACACTTCCTGTCAGCTGTGAGGATTTTTAATTACAGTAAGGTCTAGAAAACTGCGGCCAAGAGAACGGAGCGGCGGGCTCGTAAATCAGCAAACAAATAACCGCCGCTCGCCTTCAACGGGCAAAAATAAGAGGAGGAAGCATCGAGCCGGAGGCGCTAACACTAACGGATGACTGTTATTCCCTCACAAAGCCACGTTCCCTCCGTCGGTGAATTATAGAGCTCTTTAGGAAATTTCACTCTCTCATAATTCTCATCTGCTGAGACTCACCCCGAGAAAATAGAGAGAGAGATAGAGAGAGACAGAGAGACAGAGAGAGAGAGAGAGAGAGAGAGAGAGAGAGAGAGAGTGATGGAGAAGCTAATAACAAAGGAGACAATAATGAAAGAGAAAAAAGAATCTTTCTTCTCTGTCTTTCTGTCTCATTTCTCTTTTCTCTCTATTCTCTCTGTTCAGTCATACCTCTTTCATGTTATACTTCTTTTCTCTCCCATTCAATATTCCTTTACCTATCTCACTTGTTGTCTTCCTTTCTCTCCTGCACTCTCTTCCTTGCCACTCTCCCTCTCTC
Organism: Hepsetus odoe; assembly: GCA_017165825.1. Lineage (NCBI taxonomy): Eukaryota > Metazoa > Chordata > Actinopteri > Characiformes > Hepsetidae > Hepsetus > Hepsetus odoe. Next base: position 24,544,295 of record CM029382.1, read on the forward strand.
TCATTCATCTCTTTCTTCTCCCTCACCTCTGTTTCACTTACTTACTCTGCCCTCCTTCCCCTCTCTCTCTTTCTCTAAATTTAGATGTTTCAAGTCAATAAAGAATGAGTTCAGGTACAGTCTCATGTCAAAGCAGGCAGAGTGTGAGTCTCTCGAGTCTAGAGTCAGTTAGAGTCAGGGCAAGTCCAAGTTGAATCACAGCAAAGTTCAGGTCAAGGTGAGTTATGAAGCAAAAACGTGAGTCAGCTTGAGTCAAGAGTCATGATATGGTCATGGCAAGTTGAGTAAAGCCTCTATCCAGGGAAAGACTCCAAGTAGAGTTATGATAAAGAGATGTCCAGTCACAGATACAACACCAGTCACAAGTCCATTAGGGGCAAGTTGAGTCAGTTACGGGGGAATACAAGCCGAGTCAAGAGTCAGTTAGTTACCTATTTGAGGTACGCCTGTTAAATATAAAGAAACAGCACTACTACAGTGAAACTATGACTCAGAAACATGAGTTGGCCCCATATCAGAAGATTGTGGGTTCGATTCCCTCACAAGTAGGTTGCCCTGAGGTACCCCTGAGCAAGGTACCATCCCCGCCACTGCTCCCCGGGCGCTTTCAATAGCTGCCCACTGCTGCACGGTGTTTGTGTGCATGGGTTAAAAGCAGAGGTCCAATTTCATTGTGGTTCACGCTTGCTGTGCTGTGACCTCGCAATGACAAGGGTTGTCACTTTCACTTTCATTTCACTTTCACTTTCATTTACGCCATTTAGCAGACGCTCTTATCCAGAGTGACATCCATGTACTGATTACAGGGACAGTCCCCCCTGGAGCAATTCAGGGTTAAGGGTCTTGCTCAGGGACCCAGTGGTGGTAGTGCCAGAGGTGAGATTCAAACCGGGGACCTCGTGAGCCATAGGCAAGCACCCACCACTAGACCACCGCCTCCCTTTAATGAGGAAGAAACGAGGAAAGTTGGCTTGGCATTCTCATTTGTTCACCTCGCCTGCCTCACCGCAGTGTGGGAGGAAGATGTCATCTCCTGTGTTCCAGGTGTGAGAGTGTATTTAATTGAACGCTCTGTGTACAGAGTCTTTGCCTGGTGACCCCAGTGGACCCCGGTCCTGCCTCTGGACAGCAGAATTGAAGGCACCTCTCCCCTTGGTACCTTCTGGTGGACACATGCCTTTGCTGTGGCTCTTCTCATCCACCTGCTTACTGATTGCTTCTCTAGGGTTCAAGGTGTAGGTCAGGCCTACTACTTACTCTCCCCACCTCCTTCACTGTCTCTCTACCCATCTCTCTCTCTCTGTCCCTTTTGGTCCTCCATTCCCTACCTCTCTGGCTATTTTTTTGCCTGTCTGTCTTGATGGCTATTTCATTTTCCTGTCTCCTTCTATTTGACACCTCACTCATTCTCTCTCTCTCTTTCTCTCTTTCTTTCGCTCTCTCTCTCCAGATTCCCTCCCTCACTCTCCCCTCAGGCTAGGTTATTTGATTCATCTGATGTCGCTGTAGATGAACACATTACCGTGGCCTCGCCAAAGCTGTCCGTGACCGACGACGACTTCCCGGCAGATACATAATTGACAGCTATTTCCGAGGAGGCACTCAAGGCCGTGCCTGCTTTTGCACCGATAAGCTTTTTATTAGCCGAGCTGCCGGATGGTAATTAGCAAGGTTCGTTTAAACATTTAGGCTGAGGGGCTTCCCCAGGGCAAGCGTTCAAACAGAAGGGGGCGGTCGAGGAAAGATCAGAAGATACGCATGCCGGAGTTGAGCACCATGGGTTAATTAGTGTCCATTCAGTGAGTTTAAACCTGGTTCTAACTGTTTTTGAAAGGGTTTGTCCAACTTTCAGACATCTTCTTATGCTGTGTAGCAAAAGTGCAGGGGTCTCCAACATAAGATAATGGAAAATGGATGGTGATAAAATAATGGAACTATTTTGCCTCACACTACCTAGCAGGTTTCTCTCACCATGAATGGTGATTGTGGTCCAGTGGTAGGGTACACACCTATGGATCAAGAGGTCACAGGTACCACCTCCAGCACCACCGCCATGGGGATCCTGTTCAAGAGCCTTATTTTTCCATTTCCTAATTGCAGGTTGTCTCCCTGGACCCTGGGTGTTGCTCAGGAACCCAGTGGTGGTAGTGCTTGAGAAGGTATTCAAACCCACAGCCTCTTGGACATTGGTTGAATGTCCCTTTCAGTGCACAGCCTATACAGCTACAGGATGACAACCTCTGAGAAATGTGACCTGTGTTGTGGAGAAGATGTAGGAAAACCTGCAGAGCTGATTTCAGGATTCACGTGAGCTTGAGTTCTCCTTTTCTCCAGGATCAGAGCAGATGCACCATCGTCGCTGACATCCGTGGCGATGGAAGGAATAGATGCACGATTGTCGCGAGTCGTAAAGTGCCTGATACATCTCCGTTATTAAAAGGAAGAGACGTGTTGTTATACCATCTGTACCAACAAGGTTCCTGTGGCAGCCGTTAAAAGCCTTCTCGCACTTCTGGGAAAACGCTTGCCACTCGTCTTCCGTCGTTTCGTATCTTCCGTAACGCGAGATTGCTTTCTATTTTAAACTACAGGTGGCTGACTGAGACTCTTATTCTGATGGCTACTATAGCAACGCTCACTTTCGTTGCCTACTTCGGGTTAATTTGACAGGTGAAACGGCAAACTCTTGGTTTAGAACCACAGACCTGTTACGCAAGCTCACACTGGTGGAGAAAGACGGTCGAGGAGAACATAGCGAAGGTCAAGTGGTTCGGCACGGGTAGTTTTTCCAGCGGTTGATAAACTGAATGTCGTTCTTCTGCTGTGCGTGTGCTACAAATGCTTCTCGGAGAGGTCGTTTTGTCAGGCCCCGCTCCGAACGCTGTTTCAATTTCATGCGTGTTAGAGATGCACATTCTTTTTTCCTTCTCTCCTTCTTTCTATTTTTGTGGAGCGAGAGTGAGAGGTGGTGCCGTCTTGGAGGAAGAGTGATGTCAAGTTACGGGTGAAGAAAAACAGTGGTATAGGAATCAAAGAATTAAACAAGGGAAGGGAAACCCAGCATGTGTGCATTGAAAGTCATTGTGAAACACAGCACAACACATAATGCATCTTCTGCTTTTCACCCACACATGGCATCCAGCAGGGGGCAGCCATATCCAGCACACAGGGAGCAATGATGGGGATGCTACCTGGATCAAGGGAACCTCAGGGGAACCTACTGGTCTGGGATACAAACCCAGCATGAACGCAAGAGATGAAAAAAGAGGTGGATAAAGAGAGATACCATCTGTGACCTAAAATCGTCACGTCTCTCTGGAAAACTGTAACTATGGAGGGAGATGATGTGAGCGAGAGAGAGAGAAAGAGAGAGAGAGAGAGAGAGAATGACAGATAGTAAACACATTCATCAGCAGCTCCATCTGACACTGTCTAATGTCTCACTCCTCTGAACCTTTGTATCTGTTTATCAGTGTTTATTGAGCTAATGCTAATTAGCTAGGTTATTAGCATAGAGTGGACAGGTGTCCCTGTTTTCCAGGGACAGTGCCCGATTATGATGGCTGGTCCCCAGCTGGATCTGTCCCCAGAAATCTACAAAAAAAAGACCAGCTGCGAAGCACATTGGGCTTGTTTTGCGCTGTTAGCTCACTATGGCACCTTCATATAATTCTTCTACTGCTAACCCTTTGCTCGTCTAGTTTGGAAGGAAACTGCTGTAAAACTGAAGCGAATTCACAATTTCGGCACAAAGTCAGGAGGGAACCCAGGGTTGAAATCATGCTAAATGAGGTAGCTACTAGCATGTATGCTATCATTTTCTGAATAGTTTGGCTCAGATTTCCATATTAAGTTTCAGCTATTTCCCCTTCTGAACAGCTTTTTAATGTTATATTAAGCTGCCATAAATGTCATTTTTACTCATTTACTGTAGAAGTGGCTACCTCCCATAGGAATGTTCTAAGCTAATGCTAGATGCTAATGCTAGCAGCTAATATCATTAGCATAGAACACAAAACCAATGTTTTTCTTCTTGTTTTTTCAAAAACATGTAAACAGCTCTGCCTCAGCAAGAATTTCTTGGTGTTCTTTGGTATTTTTTCACTTTGAGGCAAGCTGTTGGCCACCTTTACTCCTTCTACTATCCCATTTTTGAAAGGATCAAGGATCCTGTATGTCTCTATCCATCGGGAATCTCTCTGCCGGGGCTGGATGAATACAGTCACTCGCTCTGTGAGCCCAAACTCATGTCACCATGCACAAAGAGAATTATTAAACCAACTAAAACCATTTTAAAAAATGAGGCGCCTAGCTCTCCCTGTCCCGCTGAGTTATGGACGGAGCCCAATCCGGGCCAGAGAGGCCACAGACGCTCCCATAACTTAGATAACAATCCCCACCAAAGGCAATCCAGACGCTTCAGTAATGTCCCCTGGCTGAGTTATAAGCCCCACCGCGACTCGGTTCCAGCTCACCAGCCAGGCGAGTTATCAGTCTCCTGGGCAGGTGAAAGCGTTTTTATCGTCCACCCTCCTGATTTTGGCTCTATCGCTGACCCTCAGCTAGACCATCAAAAACCATAGACGACTGAGCACAGCTTCTCTTCAACCCTTTGGAGTCGGCCGCGATAACAAAAGCATGAAATCAAGTGTGAATGTATCGTATAACATGCTTACACAATTGCATTACTTTACACAGCTCAGGATCTTCCACATTTTCTGGTTTTGCAAAACGATACCTTTAACAGACACCTTCACCAAGTTTTAACGCCCTTATTAAGTGAAGTGAAAGAGACAACCCATCTTTCTGAATGCACGGTAAAGGCAATCTTGGGTATCTATCTGTCTGGGGTTCAAACCTTCTGAGCCTGCTCCTAACAACTGGTTAAATGGGAATGAAGTTCATAGTGGGCTTGATTCAGAAAGTCAGACAATGGTGTGTGTTTTTGAAGTTACAGGTGTTTTGTGGGATTGTGAAGATGGTGAAGATGAGGAGACAAACAAAGTATCCTTTCATGAGTATACTTAGGCCAAAATGTTCTCCAAACACACTGGTAGAGCAACATCTCAGGCATCAGGCAGGATCTTCAGACAACCCACCCACAAGTGTCAACCTGACTCTCTTCAAACCCAGTATGAGCTTCGTTCCCATTTAACTAGTTAATACAGACATTAAAACCCAGTGTCTATTAAAGATATAGTCCTGGAAAACCAGAAGATGTGGAAGATCTTCAGCTCTGTTTGAAGAATATGCAGGAAGGCTCCTTAGGAAGCTGCTTAAGAAAACACCAAAGATCTGAAGTAGAAGATAGCACCAAGTAGTTCATGGCCAATTTCCTGGAAACACCTTGTGATTTCACTGTAGCAACTGTTTTAGAAACGCCCATAATTTCCTTTTATGGTCGCTTTATTTGAAACACAAGCGTTGGATATGCTCTGCAGTCTCAAACCGCAGATCAGCGAGGTGGAGGGGTTTCTAATAAAGTGGCCACTAATGGACGTGGATTTTACAGTGCTAAGACGAACGAGCTGCTGTCACTGCAGTCCTGCTTGTTACTCGTTTTGCTGAGCGGTTCAGTATGCATGGGACGTCACCTGCATCTGTGCGATCGACACTTAAGGCAGACTTTCCGAGCGAGGCCTATGCCGTCGTTATGCCACGTCACGCCCCTGCCGGCTGTACGGCGAATTAGCGATTCTGCTCGCCTCTCAGCCCGGCACCGCCGTGATGTATTAAACGTCCCCCGCCGAGTGATTGATCGCGGCTGAAATGCTGACCGGTGGAGAAACGCTACACCTCTTCCCTCCCGTCGAATATGCACGGCCTCGTCTTTCTTTGTCGGCCGTGAGGCTAAATCACGCCGGGGGAGCAGGAGCCTTTCATTTACGCTGCGCTTCCCGATGATGAATATGCACGTCCTATGGAAGCGTTCGTCAAATCGGCCGAGTTTGTCTGCAGAAGGTTTATGTTTGTTACGGATGGGTTACGCTGACTCTATCAGTGCCGAGCATTTCCGCAGGACTCTCCGGTGACAACTCTGCTGATTGCAGCTTTCATCCGGCGCTCCTGCTTCCTGCCTTTCACTCGTTTTTGGCTCCCCTTGTCAGGAAAGATCAGCACTGGGCATAAAGAACTTAAAATCCCATTTGTGAGTCATTAGCCGTGATTTTATGGAAGGAACTACCTGGTTACGTGCCAGAACCCCGCTGGAGCGGATTCCATTAAAACCTTATTGAGTTCTGGGCTAAACGCTTAAGCACTTCCCAGCTCTTGTTAAGCGCCAGCGTTTTAGCAAACCCTCCAAAAACTCAAAAACTGACACCGAACACTTTGTCAGAAACCCCTTCTAACTTCATGGACAAAGTAGCCCATGATGTTCTGGCCATTTTCATCAAGGCTCAGATTCTGACCACGGAGAGAACAAAGTGCAAGGTTGGGGGTTTCTAATAAAGTGCTCAGTTAGTGGCAGAACATTGTGTTTCTAATAAAGTGGCCACTTTGTGGAATTGCAAGGGGTTTCTAATGATTTGGCCCAAAAAATGGCAGAACAACGTATTTCTAATAAAGTGACTGGTTAGTGGAAGCACTAGGTGTTTCTGATAAAGTGGCCAGTTGGTTGAAGCTCTAATTTTTAATAAAGTGGCCACTGAGTAATAGAAAGTGGGGGTTTCAGATGTTAAATAATGTAAGTGTTTCTGTGATGTAAATATAGTTCCTGCGGCCTCTTATACAACAGCTGCTTAATGCTGATCTGTGCTGACAGCGAGTGAGATTACATTTAAACTGCACTCAGATCAGCGGCTGCTGATCCAGCATCAGGTCAGTGTGGTACCTTTTAAAGACCACGAGGAACTGGTGAGAGCCTGTGTGGGTCATGTTTGATGTGACGAGAAGTGCGATGTGTTTGATGTGACAAGAAGTGTTCTCTTTTCCTTTTTTTTTCAGTTCCCGCCAACATTTACAGAGTTTCGGAGGACATCACTGTGAATGAAGGCAGCAACGTCACGCTGAGCTGCCTCGCTAATGGCAGGCCGGATCCCTCCATCACTTGGAGACTGCTCAATCCGTCAGGTGAGTCCTGAGTCCGTCAGGTGAATGCTCAGTCTGTCAGGGGAGTGCTCAGTCTGACAGTGGAGTGCTCACTATGTCAGGTGAATTCTGAGTCCATCAGGTGATTGCTAAGTCTGTCAGGTGAGTGCTCCGTCTGTCAGGTTGAGTCCTGCGTGTTCAATCCATGAGGTGAATGCTGAGTCCGTCAGGGGAATGCTCAGTCTGTCAGGTGAATGCTCAGTCTGTCAGGTGAATGCTCAGCCTATCAGGTGAATGCTCAGTCTGTCAGGTGAATGCTCAGTCTGTCAGGTGAATGCTCAGTCTGTCAGGTGAATGCTCAGTTTGTCAGGTGAATGCTCAGTCCGTAAGGTGTGTCTTGGGACTGTCAGGTGAATGCTCAGTCCGTCAGGTGTGTCCTGAGACTGTCAGGTGAATGCTCAGTCCGTCAGGTGTGTCCTGGGACTGTCAGGTGAGTGCTCAGTCTGTTAAGTGAGTGTTCATGTTTACAGTTACATAGTTGGATGGTAAAATTGAATTTGATGGCAATAAAATGTGTTTCTAATAAAATGTCCATAGAGTGAAAACCACATGGAGTGTTTCTAATAAAGTGGCCAGCTGATGGAAACACAAGGTGGGCGTTTCTGATAAAGTGGCTGGAATGCTGATGGGTATCTGTAGATCAAGGAGCACCAGAAAGCACACGAGCGAGTCCGTTTGGTTTAAGCTCTACATCTCATGTCTGATCTGCAGATTTTTTGGTAAAAAAACGTGTGAATGAGTTTTTTTCTGCACACGGTTCCACCGGAACGTCTCTCCAGCTCGGAGATGGACAGATTTTCAAAAGGAATGGATTAGGTGCGTTTGATCTGACTCAGATTGATTATCTCAGAGTTTTATTTTTCTGCTCTTAACATCAGCTCAGACTAACTCGGGCGTCGCTCTTTCAGAAGAACAAAGTGCCTTTGAAGAGCTGAAGGGGAGCAGAGACGCAGTTTGGGAGAAACGTTCCTTTTGCTTTCTGACAGAAATGCTGTTGTTGTTTTAATGAACCCTCTGTGCGTTTGCTGATCCTCTGGCTGTGTGATTGTGTGTGTGTGTGTGTGTGTGTGTGTGTATGAGTGTGTGTGTGTGGGTGGGTGTGTGTGTGGGGGGGGTGGGGGCCTGGATCTTCTGACAGATTATATTTCCTGCAGTGTTTGAAGGCAGCTGGCTTTAGCACTAATGAATGTGTTTATTTGCTGAAGGAAGAGCCTGAAGCTGTCTGGACTGATTACCGCAGCACTTTGGGTTTGTTGCTGAGCTGGAGATCCCTGTGGGTGTGTGTGTGTGTGTGTGTGTGTGTGTTTGATTCTCTGGATTAATGTTTTTTCGTTAAAAGATTACGATTACATAATTTTTTTCATATCATTATTGTTATTGTTATTATTATTTTGTTTAAATCATTTATATTACTGTTGTTGTTGTTGTTGTTATTGTTGTTGTTGTTGTTGTTGTTGTTAAATTAACTGTAAGTGTGTGAAAAGGTATTAAAAGAGTGATGAAGGGAAGAGAGGAGCACTGATGAAGAAGTGGATGAATAAACAGTGATGATGTTTAATTGTCCCAGCAGGACGACGGCTGTTAATGAAGTGCTGGAATGAAAGGACAGCCGCTGCTTGAGAGTCTTTTGAGAGTTTTACGCACTCTGGAGAGGAAAAGTAAAAGCCGGTGCTCTTTTTTTCTTTCGGCCGCCAGACGTTCCGAGACGTCTGCAGGTACCGAGCCGTTGAGAGAGTCTTATTTTACACTCACGCTTTAACCACAACCTGAGAGATTTCCACCTGTCAGTGAGGAAATTACAGTCGCACTCCTTCACACCCAGTCTACTGTCTATACTGGGCTGTGTCCTAAATGACCTCCTGTTCACTGTGCAGTGAACTATTTAGGGTTAAATCCTATAATAGTGCCCCATTCACTCATATGGGATGAGTCCTAATTGATCCCCTATTTACTTAGTTCAATGTCAAATCGTGAGTGCAGTCCCAAATTACATCCTGTTCACTATGTAGTGCACTATTTTTGTCCAGGTCCCAAATTACATCCTGTTCACTATGTAGTGCACTATTTTTGGATCATGTCCCAAATTACATCCTGTTCACAGTATAGTGCACTATATTTAGGACGTGTCCCAAATTACATCCTGTTTACTATGTGGTGCACTATTTTTGTCCATGTCCCAAATTACATCCTGTTCACAGTATAGTGCACTATGTTTGGGTCATGTCCCAAATTACATCCTGTTCACAGTATAGTGCACTATTTTGGGCCATGTCCTAAATTACGACCTGTTCTTTGTGTAGTGCACTGTTTGAGGTTGCATCCTATTCACCATGTAGTGGTACTGTTTTGAGATACACACTAAAATACCCCGAAATTCACTGTCTAGTGAGTGCACTATTTTGGGCTGTGTTCTATTTAACATGAAGTGAAAGTGACTATTTTTGTCATTGCGAGGTCACAGCACAGCACACAGTGAACCACAACGAAATTGAACCTCCATGCACACAAACACCGTGCAGTAGGGGGCAGCTATGAAAGCGCCCGGGGAGCAGTGATGGGGATGGTACCTTGCTCAAGGGTACCTCAGGGCAACCTACTGGTGAGGGGTTTCGACTCCCTAAACACCAGGCCACCGCTGCCCCATGTGCACAAGCTGGGGCTATGACTGTCTTGGTTTGTGCCATAAACAGCATCCCGTTTAGTGCACTGGGCACTATTTTAGAGTACATCCTAAATCACGACCTGTTCACCACATGGTCCATCTGAGGCTTCGTCCTAAATTGCGTTCTAGTTGCCGTGTTTTAGCGACACGTTTGTTTTGCACTGTTATGTAGTGGAGTGCGTAAAGGAAGACTGGGATCAGATGTAAAAGCAATTCCATAATAAACAGCCCATAAAAACTGCTCATGTTCATTAAACCGAGCACTTTACCTGTGAATACACACACACCCACACACACACACACACACACACACACACACACACACACACCCACACACACACACACACACACACACACACACACACCATTAACATCATTTCTGTGTCCCGAGTGTGTGTGTGTGTGTGTGTGTGTGTGTGTGTGTGTGTGTGTGTTTGGAGTGTGGATACTGCTCAAATGTGTGATGAAAGGAAAACCCACTAGACGTTGTCTTTTGTATCGATCCCAGTGTTGTGTGTTTTTGTGTGCGTGTGTGTATGTGTGTATGTGTGTGTGTGTGTGTGTGTGTGTGTGTGTGTGTGTGTGTGTGTGTGTGTGTGTGTGTGTACGTGCGCTCATGTGTGGCCGAGGCGTGTGTGTGAATCTGAGTGTGTTATCATTGTCTGAAGCCTGCAGAGAGCGGATCAATACTGTGTGAGAGTGTGTGTGTGTGTCTGTCTGTGTGTGTGTGTGTGTGTGTGTGAGTGTGTAAGTGTGTGTTTGAGTGTGTGTAGCAATAAGCCCTTTGCTCAACAGTGGCTGAGGCAGAGAAAGGTCACTAAAGGTCAGGAAGGTTCGGTGCAAATCTGACACACCAACCTAAACTACAAAACGCTTCATCTGCGAAAGCTGTCAGTAAAGAACCGTTGCCGTGGAGACCACCAGGGCCGTTTCCAAGCTCAGGAAACCCAGAGCGCCAACGGCAACCGGGGGCCAGTCTTCATTAAATGCTCTCCCTCCACTTCAGCTTGGACATTTTATCAGCCTTACTTGCAGGATGGAGCGAGTAGAGGAGGTGAAGTTTAAAACTCGGGTGAACAGTTCGGAGTAACGGCGAGTGTGGCGACGCTTTACAGGGTGTTCAAACTCACTGGAGACAGGACACGAACCCACAACCTCCCCAGACACAAAGGGGCCCGCCCCCAAATTCTGGAAATATGAACACAATGGCAAATCTGGCCAGAATTAGTGTCTCCTCATCCTGACATTTCCTGGACCATTCAGTGGGTCGCGCTCGTCTCACAGCAAGAAGGTCCTGGGCTCAATTCCCAGGTGGGACGGTCTCCATTCTGTGTGGAGATGTGCTCCCAGTCTCAGTGGACCCATGGTTTCCTCCCACCGTCCCAAGACCTGCAGGTCAGGTGGAGTGGACATTATAAATTGTCCCCCTAAGTGTGAGTGTGTGGGTCTGCCCTGCGATGGATTGGCGACCTGTCCAGAGTGTGTCCCCTCCTTTTGCTGGAGAGCTGGGTTAGGCTCCAGCACCGCCTGCCAACCTAATCAGGACAAGCGGCTCAGAAAAGGAGTGAGTGAGACAGTGAATATCGGTGACCCACAGGTGCTAGTCATTAGCTACGTCCAGGGAGAGCAATATTAAGATTTAGGCAATTTCCTGTCATGTGATTACGCCGCCTCGCTGTGGGACAGCTCCGCCGCTGGTACTGATGACCCTCAGCAGCTTGAAAACCGCTTTGATTGGTGAACGTTGGTTTTGGCATCTGGACGGCTGCTCCCCGCTCGCCTGGTGCACCTGTCAGGTGTGTTTGGAAGCTGTCGATGCCGCCCCGGAGCTGCCGGGCACGATGCTGCACAGCTTTGGACGACAAGCTTTTAATTAGGCTCCTAATTAGGGGCTGCGAGAAGGCAGTTGAGAGCAATTACGCTCGGATCAGCCCCGGAAGAGCACGGAGTGACAACAGGAACGGCAACATGCCCGACCGGGACGAGTGTAATTTAATGAACTTCACACACCGACACACACACACTTCAAAAGGTTTACGTATTCTGCTTAGTACACACGCTGGCCGGTTTATCAGAAACACCTACTCGCTGTAATTGGTGTTTCTAATAAAGTGGCCACTGGGAGGAAGCTCATAGTAGGTGTTTCTAATAAAGTGGCCAAAATTAGGAAAGCACAGGTTGGGTGTTTGCACTAAAGTGGCCAATAAGAGACAAATACAACGTTGGTGTTTCCAGTGAAAAGCAGTGTTTGTTCTCAGAATCCTCAGAATCCTCAGACCTCACACACACACACACACACACACAGCAGCTCTGAGTGTGTGGGTCACGGGGTTAGCTCTGAACATGCTGCTCTACTGTCGAACAGCAAGAGCAAGGCATGCACACACACACACACACACACACACACACACACACACACATAGGACCTGTCACAACACCTCAGCCCCACCTGACAGAAAGAGAGAGAGAGAGAGGGAGAGAGGGATAGAGAGAGAGATAGAGAGAACCTCTAATTCACTGCTGCTTCTGGGACTCGTTGGCTCTCGGTGGGAGGAACTGGAAGACCCTGTCCAGGCCCTGGACTGAGGGACAGAATCAAAAGCACAAGACACACACAGGACAGCTGACCTGTGGCCGGTAGGTTTATATCTACACGAATAAAAGCCTTAATCGTCCTGGGAGGGCTGATCCCGGGTCAGCTGTGCTGCTCAAACACTCAGGCGCCAGGGCGAGGACCTGGTCTGATGTCCGCCGTTGTCCCCTGCAGTGTCAAGGTAAATACACCAGCTGCTCGGAGGGTCCAGAGGCTATATCACTCATCTATAAGAAATGAAGAGCAGAGATTCATCTCAGCCATGACTTCCGAGAACAGTGTGTGTGTGTGTGTGTGTGTGTGAGCATGCTTATGTGCGTTGCTGTGGTGCCTAAGAAGAACAGATTAGAATAGTCTCATTTAATAATTGAATTGAACTGAGCTTAATTGATTTTAATTGAAGGGCGGTAAAGTGAGTAGTGCTGTCTCCTCACAGTGAGAAGGTCCTGGGCTCGATTCCCACCACCCTAATCAGTCGAAATGAGGCTCAGAAAATGAGTGAGTGAGAGGGACAGAACTGGGGTTTTTGTAGTGTTTAGGGACTAGTACCCTGGACCAGTAAACCTACTGAGGTACTGAGGTGCTGAGGTACCCTTGAGCAAGGTACCGTCCCATCACTGCTCCCCGGGTGCCTGACAGAGGATGCACTTGTTTTTGCTTTCACTTTTGCACGGAATTGAACGGCCAGCGACGTTCCCAGGACGAAACCCCATGGAATGTGATGTAATCGGGTCGGAATGGATGGCTTGACAGATCGTGTCTTGAGGGCGGACGGCGTTCGTAAGGAAGAGAAGTGGCGTAAATGGAACAGCTTTAAGGGGGTTCACGTCGAGCGGGGGCGTAGATAAAAGACTCGAATTTCCATCAAAACGCCTCCGTGAGCGGGATGGATTTGACGGGGACAAAAGGAGCCGAACGCCACTTCTTCTCTTCCGCGATTGGAAAGGGGAACTTCCGCCCGTCCCCTTCCTGTTCAGCCCGCTTTGCATGAATTAGCATTTAGGCGGGGGAATAAATAAATGCGACACCGCTCATGAATAATGCATGGCCATGCAAATGAGCCTGCACATGCCAAGCGACGGCGGCACTCGTGCTTCTCGTGCCTGTCCCCCCTCGTCTTCGTCTTCTGTTCCCTTTTCTTTTGCTTTGCGACTTCCTCGCAGACGATCTGGTCCGGATCACGCGCTCAAACAGATGGAAAATAAAGGGACTAATTAAAGAAATGCAGCGATTTAGGGGGAGGCGCTGGAATGAGGACGTGATTTGAATGACACTCCCGCCGAGAGATTAGTGTTTGGAAGTTTGGAGCCTGCGGAGGCCTGCGGTGCCGCCACACACGCACACACACACACACACTCGCACACACAAAAAGTGGGAAGAGTTGAAAGGAGTGCGGTCCAGATACTGATAAGTGGATAAAATGAAGTGTATGTTTTCTGACAATGTGTGTGTGTGTGTGTGTGAGTGTGTGTGTGTGAGTTGAAAGGAACACCCTATAATGAAAAAATGTACATATTCAAGATGGGACATATGGGTTGGGGGGTGAGTTGTAGCAGAAATGCTGGACCACCTTAATGCCTCAAAGTTGCAATGGAAGGGCTTTAAGGTGGATCAGTATTTAAGGTGGAACATCAGTGTTTAAGTTTGTTTTAGAGTATTTAAGAAGAAACATGCTGTGTGTGTGTGTGTGTGTGTGTGTGTGTTTGTGTGTGTGTGTGTCAGTGCCCGCTGGCGTAGACTGAATGAAAGTGCTTCTTCGGGGGCTCTTCTCAGAACACAAGCTTTCATTTGAACCTCCCGTTGAGTTTGATCAAAATCTTCCCTTCAGTTTGGGCCCCCCACTGCCACGGCCCACTACACCCCCCACCCCAACCCCAACCCCCTACTGATCGTCCTCATTCATCCGAGGCTGTCTGTTCTCCGCCGTTACGTTTTACCCCCTTCTCCTCCGCAGAATTCTGAAGTGCATGAAAGGCGTAATGAGGAAAGAGAAATTCCACCTTAAAAGATAGTGGTCCTGGGGTGAGAAACTGACCAATCCTGAGTGGTGCAGAGCCCACTCTACACAGTGCAAATGCAGGGGGGGGCGTTTCCAAAAAAGTGGCCAGGGACTGCAAGGTAGGTGTTTCCAATAAAGTGGCCAATGAATGGAAGCACACCTTGTTTCTGATAAAGTGGCCAATAAATAGAAGACAGCTGTTTCTGATCATTTGGCCACGAGACGTTTCCAATAAAGTGTCCAGGATTGTAGAGTGGGTGTTTCTAATTAAGTGGCCAAGTAGTGGATGCGAGGTGTTTCCAATAAAGTGGCCAATAATGGAAGCACACGTTTCTGATAAAGTGGCCAAAAACAAAAGACAGCTGTTTCTGATAATTTGGCTATGAGTTGCTCAGAGGCGTTTCCAATAAAGTCTCCAGGATTGTAGAGTGGGTGTTTCCAATAAAGTGGCCAATAATGGAAGCACACGTTGTTTCTGATAAAGTGGCCAATGAATGGAAGACAGGTGTTTCTGATAAGGTCATGAGTTGATGAGAGGCGTTTCTAATGTGTGGGCTGGGTGTTTCCAATAAAGTGGCCACTGATTGTCTGCCCCGCTGCTTACCTGAGCCGTATGGACAGCGAGCTGAACCCGTCTTCCTGTCCACTCTGTAAAACTGAAGGTCCCGCCGAGGTGTGGGCGTCCTAATGGGATTCGCAGAAACCAATAATGCACAGTGTGAGAAACAAGATGAGCGCAGCATGGAAAAGCTTCACCAAACCGCTGAACTTTCCATCTGTCTGGGGATGCCAAGCTGTCCAGAACAAGCACTGCCTTGGGAGGAGAGACATCCCGTGGTTGTGATGTCAGCGCTGATGTGCAGGAGTGTGGAGGGGTGAATGTTCTTGTACGGCAGTGGAGGAGTCGTTTAACTTCTTGTCTCCGTTTAACTGCAGTGTCTCGCGCTGGACAACCTTCTGGCAGTGTGTCTGCCATCCAGCACCCTCAGCAGCTTCCTCGCCAGTGATCTGACACCCCAGGACACCCCAAGGACATACTCATATTATTCTGGGACTCTTTCTGTGGGTGTGTGGACGCCAGAGGTGGAATTTGTTCATTTACAGGTTCTGAAATGAACTCAGATTATAAAATCCACATCCATAAACCTCCTGTCCTTCCTCTTCTTCTCTCTCTTGGCAGATCCATCCTCAACATCCTTCTCCTGATGTTCTCCTCATCTCTCTTCTGGACTTGTGCAAACCAGCAAAGCCTCACTTCTCTCACTTTGTCTCCAAGCTGTCCAACCTAAACTGTCCCTCTAATATACTCGTTCGTTCTTAATCCATCTCAGCATCTTTAACTTTAACACCACCTGACTTTTCATCATCGTCTCCAACCCATATAACATAGCTGGTCTCACTACCGTCTCCAACCCAGATAACATAGATGGTCTCACTACCGTCTCATATAACAGCTGATCCCCTTCCACCCTGCCTGAACTCTCTTCTTTTTGTATATATTTTCTGTATTTCCCATAAACGGTGTACACAGTACCGTCCAGTCCCAGAGTCTTTGCCATCCTGAATCTGTCCGAGTCTCGGACCAAAGAGTGGCCGGAATAAACCGTGTGTCTGGGATCGCAGTGGGTGTGTCTGTTCATCTTATTTTATACACTTTCCTTCTGCTTTTTTCTTCTTGTTTTTCTTGTTTGGAACAATATGAGGTGATTACTGAGATTGGAAAATGAATTTGGCACTCAATTTTCTCCCACTGCCGGTCCCTCTTGGCCTCGGCACATTAGCACTCATTCACACACACACACACACACACACACACACATACAGACACACACACATACAACCTGCATTAGCATGAATTTAAACGAATGTGATGAGGTGGGATTCCAATTGGCTTCAGTCAATCAGAGAGAGAGAGAGAGAGAGAAAGAGAGAGAGAGAGAGAGAGAGAGAGAGAGAGAGAGATGGAAACGGGGGCGTTTGCGCTACACACTGAACAAAGGCCTCCTCTCTCATTTTCCTGTTATAGCGACGCTCACGCCCGAGTGAGACTCAGCGGCTCGTCCTTTGCTTCTTTTCAGAGTCGAGGATTTTTTTGAAACATGACCGTCAACCTGCAGCTGTCTGTCATTCATTTATTTATTTATTTGTCTATCATTTTACTCCTCTCTTCATTCATTCATTTACTCCTTCATCTGTACAATGTCACACTTACATCGTTCATTTAGCAGTTCGTTCTTCTCTCCTTTTCTTCACCTGTGTGTTCATTTAACAGCTAGATTTCCTCCATTCATCCATCCTCACTCAGTTGTTCATATATTTGTTAGCTAATTCCCTCACGGCTTTGTTTATTCATTTGTTTAAATGCTTATTGTTTTCATTTGTCAGTCTGTTCATTCACCTGTTCACTCATCCCTCCATTTATTCCACCATTTATCCTCTCGTTTATTTTCATGAATTTGCGAGCAGTGGGGACGGAGTGATCAGGGAAGGTGCTGTCGGGACATTTGATGCACAGACCGTACATTAGCGTTGACACTCACACACACTCACACACACACACACACACACACACACAGACACACACCGATCTCAGATATTGGAAATAATGAGTGCTGGAGCGAGTGTGTGGACGGGGACAGCTGTCACAGCAGACTCCTTAATTCCAGTTCAGGCTGGAAGATACTGAGCATCCAATTACAGCTCACACCCATCAGCCAAAACATTAAAACCAGGTGAACTGAACACTGATGATCAGGTCACGGTGGCTCCTGTCAAGAGGTGAGACATGTCACTTCTTGGAAACAGGAAAAATGTGACAGAGTAAGGATCCAGCACTGCCACAGGTCTGGCAGGACATCCCAAGTATGCAGTGGTCAGTACCGACCAAAGACATGAGCACCTGAGACTCCACAGAAGAGCGGTTGTCACTCAAAAAGTTCCTGCAGGGTTTGATGGAAAGGTGCAGACCAGTCAAAGTGCCCATGCTGACCACTTTCCAGCAACCATAGGCTCCATAGGATGGAAGAAGGTCGTCTGGTCCCATCTCCTTTCCCATTATGTGGACGGCTGAGTGTGTAGTTAGTGTGATGCTCAGGGCAACCTAACTACTACCTACTAGCTAACTAACCTAACACCTAAATACTGCTGCAGACCACTTGGTCCCATCTTCATAGTGACGCTGTTTCTTAACAGTAGTGTCCTTTTTCAGCCGGACAATGTCTTGCCACACTGAAGATATTGTTCAGGAATGCTTTGAGGAAGGTGTTCCTCCACCAGATTCCCCACATCTCCATCCCTTCATCAGTGGGAGGTGTTGGACTAGTCTGATCCATTGAGACCCACCCTCCCAACTTATAGGACTTAAAGACCTGGAACCTTCAGGGGCAGCACAAGCCATAGACAGACGTTTTAACAATACATTTACATTTACATTTACGGCATTTAGCAGATGCTCTAATCCTATAGACCAATGGATTAAAAGGTCCCAGGTTCCAATCCCACCTCTAGCACTACCACTACCACCACTGGGTCCCTGAGCAAGACCCGTAACCCTGAATTGCTCCAGGGGGACCGTCCGGGACTGTCCCCTGTAATCAGGACATGGAAGTCTCTCGAAGAGCGTCTGCTAAATGCTGCAAATGTGAAAGTGACTATTCTTGTCATTGCGAGGTCACAGCACAGCACACAGTGAACCACAACCTCTGCATTTAACCTATGCAAACACCGTGCAGCAGTGGGCAGTTATGAAAGCGCCCGGTGAGCAGTGACAGGGATGGTACCTTGCTCAAGGGTACCTCAGGGCAACCTACTGGATTGAACCCATAATCTTCCAGTCCTGTGGCCAACTCCCTAAGCACTAGGCCACTAGGTTCGTACACCGCTGCCCTGTGTACGATTTAGACCCAGTGTATGGAGCAAGTAGTGCTTCCACCACATCTTCCTCGAGCTCAGAGACACTCCCTGATACCAAGTTACGTTACATCGACAATTTTTCTGTTGTCTGGACAAAGAATTCCTTTAGTTCGGGTTCAGGGTCATTAACAGTCTATAAAGTCAGCATAGATCTCAGAGTGTTTGAAAAATCCTGGCCCGAGTGTTCTTCATGAATCAGAGCGCAGTTTGTCAGGAGCTGAGTTGAATGGAGATCAGTCCTCTGGCTGTTTTTGTGGGACGGCGCCGTGTCTGGGCCGGTGACTAATCTGCTGTTGGGGCTGTAGTTTATCAGACGGAAGGGAAACAAAGACATGTGCTGTTATTTATGAGGTCTGTTACACTGCCCCCTCTGGCAGAGGAGGGAACCCAAGCAAGCTTGCTGTCTCCTTCCAAGTTTAAACATCTGGAAATGCTCAGGGACGGCTCAGTGTCATCGTCATGACGTCTGCAGGACTAATGTATGAAAAGAAAGTCAAAGCCACAACCGAGTGAAGTGTGTGAACAAGATAATTTGACGATCACTTACTAAGTGGTGGCAACAACTTAATTGTCATGGTTTAATTATCTTGTTCTCATGGTTTTCTACGTTAATATCTCATCCTTTAGTAGTGGCCAGTTATCTCATTGTAATAGAAAAAAATAAAAATAAAGACAAAATCACAGCCACATATTCTCAAGCTGTTGGAACAAGATAACATGTCACAACTTATTAAGTTGTGGGAATGAGATAATTTGCCAGTGCTTATTAAGCAGTGCTGACGAGTCACGTCAATCATGGCTGCACAAGAGCAAGGCACGGTGAGGAGATACTGCCTTACTAAATGGTGGCCACAAGATAAATATCATGAATAAATTATCTCAATCCCACATTTTACTAAATCATGTCTTAATTATCTCATTTTCTTGAGAAGGGATGAGGAACAGGATCATTCGCCACAAGTCAATAATCTTGTTCCGGCAACTTGTAAATGACTTTTCCCACAAGCTTTCGCATCAACAACTTAATGATTTGGTTCCCAATGCTGTGAGAATGAGATAATTTGGCTAAGTAATGGAAATCATTGATAAATCACTGGTAGCAAACTATGGCATCAAGATAGAGGTCTAGTGGTGGTACTTGCCTATGGACCTATGGATCAAGAGGTCCCAGGTTCAAATCCCACGTCCAGCACTACCACCACTGGGTTCCTGAGCAAGACCCTTAACCCTGAATTGCTCCAGTGGGACTGTCCCTGTAATTAGGACATGGAAGTCGCTCTGGATCTACTACTCTGGATCTACTCTGCATCTGCTAAATGTAAGATAATAAATCATAGCAGTTAAGCAGTGGGAACAAGATAATTGACTTTTGCAGTACAATGGTCCAAAACAGAGTCCAGGGTTAGATCAAGTTGAACTTTTACGAGGCCATAAGCTAGATGCAGGGTTATTCCCCATTACACACCACGTCCAGTGTTCCACTGCTCATGTAATATGTTTTAAATTGTCCTCCCAACCTTGTAATCATTTCTATAGTGAGCTTGGTCCATGTGGTCTTCTTTTTAAGCTGTGTTTCTGCTGAGCTGCTGCGTGGCTCTGCTTAATGCCCTGCTGAGGGACCGGGTCTTAATCAGAGTTATCCAACCAAGCGGAATAACCACTCCTCCGTCCTGCTGTGGCTTTAGCAGCTCTGTTCAAAAAAAGACCACGTCTCGCCCACACCCACACCGTCCTAATTTTAGGAACCGAAATCCAAATAAAATATATCCCAAGAAGAATCCTCATAGCGCCTTCTTCGACTGGAACCTCGACAAAAAAAAACAAACAGCACCCCTGACAGTGTTGCCTAATGTGGACCATAAGCTGAAATCACCACACGTTTCAGAATTTCACCCCATCAAAGCAGCGATCGCGTTAGTTTAATGGGACACAATTAACTTTACATTAACGTTTGCACACAGCAAAGATTATTTCAGAGACAGAAAATAGTCGCTGGAGCAAAAAAGTTCGCCTTTGTTAATTCGGAAAAGCATTGTGCTAGTGAATGAGCAAAATGAAGTGCGAGCTTCAAAAACTGTAAAAGTATTCGATTTCAGTAAGTACTTTACAATGAATCGATCAACGTTAAATATGTAAACATTTACACAAAAAAATGTGTGGGATAGATTACTTAATGCATGTTTTCCTCGAGGGCTGACCGCTCTGTTTCAAACATTGACTGCTGTGCACAGCGCCCTCTAGTGGATGGTTCCGTGTAATTCACATATTATCAAAATTAGATTTATAATTTTGAATAATTATATTTAAAAAAAGCTAAAACTTTTCTGCGACTCTGGGATTCTAGTGATATGTTAGTGCCAACCCAACACCACGAACAGGAACATTTTGACGAGTTCTAAATTTAAAACTTGTAAAAAGCTTGTAAACTATGACCCGTGATGATGTAAAAATGAAAATGAATATGTAAATTTTGTTTATAAATTGACAGCAACGATGATGATGATGGTGGAGAAAATGGTAATGATGATGATTTTTTTAATGGACATGGAATGAGAAGGATTAAGCTTTTAATAATAACAATTATGAAGATTTTAATGATAACAATGATGATGATGATTTTAGCTTCTCAAACCTAAACCTAGTGACAATTAAGAAATTAAGAAATCTTTATGTTTATAAAAGCACTAAATAATAGTGAAGAACAATCTTACTGCTGACATTGACCACTTCGTCGTAAATTATAGCTTGAAATTGAACCTTTGTCTCTAAAGTCAGTACTGTGGTATCAGTGCAGATCTACTACACCAGAACTGCTCTGAGATCAGTGGTGAAGTGCGTCGTCCACCCACTTCACGTTACACATGATGTCTTTGGTGAGTCAGAGACATTGACAGCCCCAAACGGTGTGTCCTAATTAAGACGGATCCATGGAGCGCCATCACACACCTACTCTCACACATGCTGATCAGGCAGAGAAGCTTCCAGAGACATGGGCCCAGACTCACGTTTTTGAGAAGATAAGAAGTGCTGTGTATTTGTCTTTGAGGCTTCATCATCAGATCCTCAGGACCACGATGTTTAGTGCCCTAATTATCAGCTTATACCTGCTGTTTTGGCTTCTGTCCACCGGGATGCATTTTTGCATCCTGGACTCACTTTAAAGGGCGTTCCCAGATGGTGCTGCATGAATTATTCCTATAGAGTGCAGCTCTCTCTCTGTGCACAGGCCAGCCGGTTGGATGTGGTCAGAGTTTCTGGAAGGGATTTGATCCCACGGCTGGAACATCCAGCAGTAATCCAGTCAACATAAAATCGGACTGGACAGCTTTTGAAAAGCTGACCCCAAGTGTATCCCGGCGAGTTTAAAGCAGAAATGGAAGATTTCAGGGCAAATTTTATCCGGAGAGCCAGTGAGGGAAGGAGAGCGGGGGATTTTGTTCATATAAACATCAACAGAGCCGAGGTGACGCTGCATTGTAGAAAAAAAAAGAAATATAAAAGAAGGTGAAATCCTTACTAAATTCTGAATTTGATGATGATAATGATCATTTTGGTGGTGGTGATGATGATGATGATGATGGTGTGGTCATAATGGTAGTGATGTAGATGGTTATACTGTGATGATAAAGATGATGGTGTGAAGATGATGATATGAAGGGGATGATGATGATGATAGTGATGGTGATGGCGATGTGATAATGATGGTGGTGGTGGTGATGATGATATGAAGGTGATGATGGTGATGATGTTGATAATAATGGTGGTGATGATAGTGATGATGGTGATACTGATGATGATGATAATATGAAGGTGACGATGGTGATGATGATGGTGGTAGTGAAGATGATGGTGATGATGATGATGATGATGTTGAAGATGATGATGGTGATAATGATGACATTAACGACGACGACGATGATGATGATGATGACATTGACAATGATGATGATGATGTTGATGATGATGATGGTGATGACATTGACAATGATGATGATGTTTGACGATGATGATGATGATGATGGTGGTGGTGATGATAAAGATGATGGCTGCAAAAAGTGATCTAAATGATTTTAATAATTATGTTGACAGAAATAAATATGAAGATTTTCATGATGATGGATGATGAAGATTCTAACAACCATGATGTTTATCTTGTTGCAGCGGAGACTCTAGAAGTGGGCGAATATTTGGAAATTTCTGGAATCATGCGCACTCAGGCCGGACGCTACGAGTGCAAAGCCAGCAACGATGTAGCAAATCCTGACGTCAAATATGTCAACGTGGTCGTCAACTGTGAGTCCTTTTTTGGTCATTGTGCTGATTTAGAATCAACCCAAGAAGTGGATGGAGGACCCTGTTTTTTTAACCACACCTTAAATACCCACTACAAGTTGTATGGTGTGACCTTCAGACTGTCTGTAAGCATTAATAAACAGATCCATGAGGAACTGGTGCCGAAACAATTAAGCATTCTTGAGGAAAACTACCAAGAGCTAACACTGAAGCTAACCAGTGCAGTGATTCATGCTGACTATACATTCATTCCACTGATATTGTTGTACTTTATCATTTCTGTGAGCTAGCACGCTAATAGTGATTCCAATTTTGGCAGCAGGGATAGTGAAGTGAAAGAAAAGTGAAAGTGACTGCTTGTCATTGTGAACACAGCGAACCACAACCAAGCACATCCTCTGTAACACACACATATACAGCGGCCAAGGAGCAGTGATGGGGATGGAACCTTGCCTAAGGGTACCTCAGAACAATCTACTGGTCTGGGGTTCGAACCCACAACCTTATGATCCTGGGGCCTAGTCCATAAACACTAGACCACCACTGCAGGAATGTGTACATTATTGAAGTCAGGAAAAAATATCCAGATAAACAATTTAAAAACGTGATGGTTTGATAATATTTGGGAATAATATTATATATAATATAATATTATATTGGCACCTCCAAAGCTAGTGCTTTAACGTGATCATGTTACTAAGGATGAACTATTAAGGACATTATCGATAAGGTAGTGATAGCACAGTTAGCTCTTCATGCTAACTAAACTCTATAGATGGTCCAGAACATAAAACACAGTTCTGTATTTTCCATCATCCATCATGTTGCCACGTCATCCAGTGAGAAGAAAAGAGCTGGAGCTAAACGAGAAATACAGCATACGAGAGTGTACCGGTTATCTTTAGCGTTAGCACTAGCTCATCAAAAGGGACAACTTTTATTACTTCTCTGGCATGAAAATCAACTGATTTCCCTCAGTCAACCCTGTCTGTTAATATTTGCATTCATAATCCTATTATGAACGGCATTTTTGGATATTGGATATATAGATTGGATATTTATTTATTTCAGCAAAAAATGTGATGCTAAATTTTGTTTCCAAATTTCTGCCTAATTAACGAATTTCTTATTTCAAATATGTGTAGTACTTTGAACTATGACATTTCATAACAACTACATAAATTTCCAAAATCTTTTTTTATTTCAAATTATTCAGCTACTCATATGTTTATGTCTGAAAAGAATAAAAGAATGAAAGGAATAAATTAACTATTCACAATAATGTTGTCAACCATAAATAGATGCTAATGGACACCGATTAGCATAATTTGAGTCATGCTAATCGGCGACGATTCAATAGAATATTTTTTCTTAAAATTAAGTCACTTCTGTTTTATGGTAGGTTCCCACATTTATGCGATAGTTTCGTGATACAGTCTCGTTAAATCTGCCTTTCCTACTTGTGCTGGTATCGTTTGGGGAGTAATGGTTGGAAATTGACGGCTAAATTGGGGCGAAAACTCTCAATGTTGATCGATTTTTCTCTCCAAACCTGCTTTTACAAGCTTCAGTCTGACTAATTTCTTAAAATACACAATGGTATTCGCTAAAACAGGTTTTTATGTCATCTACGGGCTCCATTACCTGAAAAGCTTCTAGATTCGCTAAATTGGCTAAAAAGTACCACTGCGCGAGGCTAGTCAAAGTAATAGCTTCACTAGTTATATATCAGCCCTAGCTGCCAACACGGTGGGCTTTTAACAGATTTATCCACTCTCTCTCTCTCTCTCTCTCTGTCTCTCTCTCTCTCTCTCTCTCTCTCTCTCTCTCTCTCTCCCTCTCTCTCTCAAATCTGTGTGCCTTAACCGTGCAAAACACTCTTCGCTGATGCTGTAAAGTGGCCTGCTGACCTTTCCCTCTTCACCGTGAACAAGCCATGTTTCATTTCTCTTTGGTCAGGTTGCCAGCTGCGTTTCTCTCGTGACGACTTCCATTTACACCCAAAGCCTCTGAAATCTGTTTCTGGCTGCCATTTCTACTCACTGCTAAGACCAAAATGCAGCTTTACGAGGGTCTGGGCTGAAATCGCTGATGCTAACAGTGACTTTTATGCGTCAGAGGACAATGTTTATTCAATATAAGCTGTTATTTGGGGTTTTGGCCTAATAGAACGGGGTTCATCCCAAATAATTCCAGACCAGAGTCATGTGCTGTCAGAAATACACCCTCTGATTGGTCAGGTTCAACCCAAGGCAACAGGAGTTGGCTAACAACCATGCTAACAACAATATCACCCGAGGCCTTATCGAAATTAAGTAATTCTACCCTTTTGACCAAAAAAGTATGTCTCTAGCCCTGCAGCGTTCCTGAGATTCCTGAATTTGTTGTAGAACATCATCCACCTGGAATGTTCCTGTTTTTTTGGGGGGTTTTTTTGCATTTTATTTAATACTTTTGTGTGGTGTATCAAAAGCACAATTCATTTCTGCATGCTTGTCAACCTTAGTCAACCTTATTTTATTCCTAATTAAATGAGTCCTTTTTGTTTCACTGCATTTAAAACTGACAAATGATAACCTCACGGGGTTTTCTGTGTTGTAGCTCATTCAAAAAGCAGTTTGCAGTGAAATTTGGTACAAACTATTCAAGCTTTATTTTAAAAAACTAAGCTTTCAGATGTGTGGGAGCTTTTCAAAGACTGTAATGATCCATTTACTTCCCAACAGACATGAGCAATATAATGTTTAATAGTTCTCCATGGTGTTCAGTTTCTGCCAAGACAGTCTGCAGGGTGGACAGGCTGTTTTTACTTTAGTGCTTATAAAACTCTTTTTTCATTCTCTCGTTCACAGATCCACCTTTCATCAAGGGTGCTAAAAGCTCTGAAACGCAGGTTGGGCGTTTAGGTATCCTGCAGTGTGACGCCACAGCCGTACCTAAACCCGAGTTTGAGTGGTACCGAGATGACAAAAGGTACTGTGTCCACTAATACACACAGAGATAATTACACTTAACATAGAGATAAACACACTTAACACAGAGATGATTCACTTACCATAGATATCACACTTAACATAGAGATAAACACACTTAACATAGAGATAACACACTTAACATAGAGATATCACACTTAACATAGAGATAAACACACTTAACATAGAGATAAACACACTTAACGTAGAGATAACACACTTAACGTAGAGATAAACACACTTAGCGTAGAGATAAACACACTTAACGTAGAGATAACACACTTAACGTAGAGATAAACACACTTAACGTAGAGATAACACACTTAACGTAGAGACAAACACACTTAACATACAGAAAACACCTCAACTGATTAAATAAGCATAAATAATCGTCATTATTACTTGTAATGTTCTTGAGCTAGATATTCATTTTCAGGCTAATGAGGTAATATCTTACTGTCCTAAATTTCAAGAATTTAACCTCAAATGTAGGCACTTTTTAAAGGATTTTTTTACTTAAGGCAGAGCAAAAGCACACCGCCAAATTTCTAAATAAATAAAACATTACTAAAAACGACTGAGATTAAATTAAACCTTTTTATAAAGGTATTAAGAAAGTTTTTTTGTTCTCATAGAGTGCTATCAATGCTATTTATGCACCTGTAATTATTTGTAATGACCTTTTATTGAGATATTGATCATTTATTGAATATTGTTTTTATTGTTCTTGAGCTTTTAGGAATGTCCTTTCACTTTTAATGAGCGGTCCTTTGGTTTTAATGAGCTTTTTGGAGCATTCATTTTGAAATTTCCCATATTTTATGGGATTGTGTTAAGCTTCGATCTTGAGTGCCCTTATCTAGAGGGTCTTACCAGGTGGAGCTGGCAAGAAGTGATATTATTCATTTGAGAACACACCGGGGGGAGGGTGGGCCTGAGAAGGAAAATAAAGGTCAGTTTGGATGTCTTTAAAGCGCAGCAAGGGGTTGGTGTCCCACTGAAGCAGTGGGTGTAATTACTGCATTGTTTGTGGCAGTTTCCAGGGCTTGTTTTGTTCCAATGTGCCCACATACCCCGGACAGCCCCCTGTGGAGCAGTACCGCCTCCCTGTGGAGACTTTGCCTCCGTAACTGACCTGACAGACGTACGGCACCACAGGGGGGCATCACTCTCCATAATGTGTTCATCATGAACAGCATCATATAATGTACAAGCACGGTTTTCATATCTCTCTCTCTCTCTCTTTCTCTCTCTCTCTCTCTCTCTCTCTCTCTCTCTCTCTCTCTCTCTCTCTCTGTCTCTCTCTCTCTCTCTCTCTCCAGGCTGTCCAACATGCAGGGCATCAGTATTCAGATCATTGGCACTCGCACTGTTTTGATGGTAGCCAACGTTACAGAAGATGATTATGGAAACTACACCTGCGTGGCCACCAACCGGCTGGGAATACACAACGCTAGTGTCTTTCTTTACAGTGAGTAATCCACACACACACACACACACACTTTGCAGCATCAAAGAGATCAAGAGAGATCAGAAGAGCAGCACTTCTCTTTGCTCTGTGATATTAATATGTTTGTGTTGTGCATTCATTAAATATAACACATTAAGCTTCTTCTCCTTCCAGCTGCTCCCATTAGGGGTTGACACAGCATCCATGTCTTCCTGTCCTCTGCATCTTCCTCTTTCACACCTGCATGTCCTCTCTCACCACATTCATAATCTGCCTCTTTGAAAGTGAAGTGAAAGTGACAACCCTTGTCATTGCGAGGTCACGGCACATCACACATGAACCACAACGAAATTGGACCTCTGCATTTAACCCATGCACACTCAAACCTCAGCAGTGGGCAGCTATTGAAAGCGCCCGGGGAGCAGTGATGGGGACGATACCTTGCTCAAGGGTACCTCAGGGCAACCTATTGGGAAGGGGTTTGAACCCCCGATCCTCCGATCATGCAGCTAACACCCTAACCGCTAGGCCACCGCTGCCTCTTTGTCCCTTTGTCCACATGAATGCACAAAATTGCAAATAATATTTCATAGTAAACATCATTTAATGCTTAGACCACAGAGTCTAATATAGGATTGCGTTTTTGACACTTTTATTGACATATTGTTAAAGATTACTTACTATGTATCACATTTGTACTTTTTTATTACACATTTTTAAGTAGATCAGACTACAGCAGTCACAGAATAGAATGGCTTCACCTAAGGTGATACTTTGAAATACAGTCCCTTACTGCTCACATTGGCGCCACCCATTGGCTACCAGGCCATAGAGCATGTGTCTTTCTCTCTGCATTACTCTCTATCTCTTTGCCCTCTCAGGTTAGTTATTTGGAACAATTTTTTGAAACTTACAAGAATGACAGAATTAAACTTTCACATTATAACCAGAAAAAAAATCTCATTCTTGATGTGCAGTTCACAATGTGGCCACCAGAGGTCACTGCATATCAATTTATGGCTTCCCTCATAAATAATGGGCTGATTTTAGATGTGTTTGGACTGGATTTACATGTGTTTGTACAGACCTCACTGAACCTACTGTCTCACTTTCACACAGAGCAGAAAACAAGGGGGCTTGTACTTCTGCACTAACTTTTGCACAGTGCACTAGGGCAGCGGTGGCCTAGGGTTTAGAGATGAGGCTCCAGGATCAGAAGGTCATGGGTTTGAATCCCAGGCCAGTAGGTTGCCCTGCGATACCCTTGAGCAAGGTACCTTCTCCCTCACTGCTCACTGGGCGCTTTCAATAGTTGCCCCCTGCTGCACAGTGTGTGGGTGAAATGCAGTGTACTGTGTACTGTGCCATGTACTCACAATGACAAGAGTAGTCACTTTCACTTAATCTCCTCCTCTGTCTTTGTCTCTCTAGGACCTGGAACTGGACGGGACATCAATGGCTCTGCATGTATCCATCAGTCCATGTGGCTCCTCCTCCTGTCCCTTTTCCTGCCTCTACTGAAGTGTTAATACTGAGCACCCTTTCCAATTCTCTCTCTCTGTGTCTGTATCTCTCTCTCTCTCTCTCTCTCTCTCTCTCTCCCTCTCTCTCTCTCTCTCTCTCTCTCTATCCCAGACTGTTTGCATTACCATCCAGAACGAACCGTGCCTCCATGCACACAAAACTAGCTACACTTACAATTCAAAAAAAGTGGAACAGGATGTGGGCAATTAATGTGTCAGTGTTGAACAAGAACAAAAAGAAAAATGAAAAAAAAAGGAAACCTGAAGATGAAGTAGAAAGAAAACAGTGCTCTTTATAGGATATGATAATTGCTATCTTTACTTGTCAAATCCTCGTTTTCCACTGTCCTTTTTGTTTGTCTTTTTTCCATTTGGCTAGTCTTTCCTCGCACCATCTTGAGAGCAAGCCAAGCAGAAAACTTGCGCATTAGCGAGAGCAAGCGCGTCATCCAACAGACTGGACGCTAACTTCTATTTTTTGCCAAAAGTGCACTGCGGAGAGACATTAGCTAACACGTTTCTCAGCAGGACGACGTATAAGCTACAGCAACCAGCGCTAAGCATCACCAAATGGGAAACAGCCAGTCACTGCGTAGAGTAAACGCACCGATTTTACAAGCCAGGCATCAAACGTCCCGCTAGTCTGCAAGAAACAGGCGCAGGGTTGTGAGTTAGCTTAGCTGGCTGTCAGCAGAGGCCCTCTCTCAGTTAACAGTTTAACAGCTCCATGGTAACAAAGGAGTTCCTAGCTCCATGGTAACAAGAGAGGTTTCTAGTACCATGGTAATGAATGATTTCCAAGCTCCATGGTAATAAAATGGGTTTCTAGTACCATGGTAACAAAGGTGTTCCTAGAAATATGGTAACAAAGGGTTTTCCTAGAACCACGGTAACATGGGGGTTCCTAGCTCCATAGTAACAGAGAGGTTCCTGACTCCATAGTAAAACAGGGATTCCTGGCTTCATGGTAACAGAGGGGTTCCTGGCTCCATGGTAACAAAGGAGTTCCTAGTACCATGGTAACAAAGTGGATCCCAGAACCATGATAACAAAGGTGTTTCAAGCTCCATGCTAACAGAGGGGTTTCTAGTACCATGGTAACAAAGGGGCTCTTAGATCCATGGTAACAGGGGGGGGCCTGGCTCCTTGGTAACAGAGGGGTTCCTAGTACCTTGGTAACAAAGTGGATCCCAGAACCATGGTAACAAAGGGGTTCCTATCTTCAAAGCAAAAGGGGTTCCTGGCTCCATGGTTACAGAGGGGTTCCTGGCTCCATGGTTACAGAGGGGTTCCTAACTCCATGATAACAAGGGTGTTTGGGATGAACTTCCATTAAAGTTTATATTTGGGGCAATAACAACACCTTAAGGCTTAACAACCAGCAAGTGTATTTGAAAGAATAGTTTGTCAAAAAACAATCAATTTATTTAGATTTATTAATGTTTTTGCAGTAAAATGCCGCAGCAGCCTCATAGGTTAATGTATTAGAGGTCAATTAACAGCTCATTAAGGCAAGTGTGCAATCTGCACCAGCCAGATCAGAGCGAAGCTAACGCTACACTACCTGCAACACTGGCGGGATCTGGGGATGGTGGCATAGACGATTTTTTTCAAATTATTCTTTTGAAAATGTAACCTGGCTTGCTGAGGTCAAAGCTAATTTGCCCTGCTGTTTGGTTTGAAAGTATCTGGACTCTCTTGTTGCACTACTATTGAACAGGGTCCTCTGACAGAAAGGGGGGGTACAAAGAGCCGTCAGAGAGGACAGCACGTGCCGAGAGATGCTATTTTTTTTTTCTTCTAAAAGTGGAAACAGTGGTCTGTCATCGCTTCACCTTAACGAAAGGCTTCTCGTCCCCGATTGTGAAACTCACTTTTAACAGGAAGGCGGGGTCACTAACTTTAACTGTGAAAAAAAAAGAAACTCCCGCTTGTTTTCCTCCTCCGCCATCCGCTCGCCATCCGCCATTCGTGGACTGTACCATGCAGCTAATGTGTGTGTGACTTTAGACTGAAATGTATGACACCAATGAATGCTTTGCTTGTTATTTTATTCTGTTGTTTTTCACTCTTTTTACTCCTCTCCTGTGTATTTTCTTTTCTTCAAATGGAATTGGATTTTGCTTTGTTGGGTTTTATTTTTTCCATCCATTTTAATTAACGTTGTATATATCTACTTGAATCCATTATCCTTAAATATATATATATATATATATAAATATATATATATATAAAAATAATAATATATTATGTCCATGTTTCTTAATAGGCTAGTGAATTTGTTCAGGATTAACTTGTAGTAATCATGGTGGCACCCATCCCGGTGCACCCTGTAAGACAACGCGAACAAAAAAACAACAATAAGGGTACAAAACGGAAGATTTTGAATAGTGAAAATTTAACACAACATTGTTGTAACCTGTCGGACTACAGATGTACCTCCCATTCTTTTATATACATATATATATAGATTATAGTGATCTCCATAATGGAGACAGAAATGGAAATACAGATATGCTTATTGCCAAAATACAAAATACAAAAGTTAAAAAGATTTTCGGTAGTGGGGGGAAAACGTGACCTCTCCTATGACCTGCATTTCTTTGTCATGTTTCATTCATGAGTTGTTTACTTTTGAACGTGCATAATCAGGTTTGGGTTCTTGCACATTCGATTTTTCGGTCCCAGAAACACCCAAGGCCACCTTTGACTTTCCGCAGCCTCGTTCTGCCTCCCGATCACCTGCTGTATCCGTGAGATGAGAATGGAGCGTCACGGTTTGGAGTAGGCTAAGCGAACGATACGAAGGTCTAGCGATCTCGTTAGGACGACAGGTATTCCACCGAATGTCCAAAGGAGGCCAAGGTTTCTCCGCAGAATTGTCCCTCCGTTTTGACAAGGCCTTTCAGTAGCAGTTTTGATCCTACTCTGAAACGTGACCGATATGTATTGTAGCTGAATGTGACAAACGCCGATGTACAACGGTCACCGCCGCGTATAAATATATATGTGTGTGTATATGTTTAATTTTAAGACACCGAGATATAAAAGCATCTACCCAAGCCAGGACGTTCCAGCTAACAATAACCGCTTTATGTGTAGCTTTCCATGATCTTGTATTTCTATTAGATTTTGTTTTCTTTCATTTTCTTGCCCTGGATTTTTTCTTTTGGTCAGGAGGATTTCTTTTCTTCTTCATAAGTGTTGGTGAACCTTATTGGGCTCTAGAAACACTCCAGAAAAGGGAACGTCACACTTGGACTTCTCGTGTCAGTCGTAAAACCCCAGAAATTTCCACACCCTCATTTCAATGCAATGAACATTTTTTAACGGCTTTGGTTTATTCTAAGATTACTGCAATCGATTTCTAAAAATCTTATGTACTGTAAAGTACCCATGTTCAAAATTGAAATAAAGTCATTTGAATTTGACGTGCTGTATTTGAAAACTGTGTAAAACACTGCTTCTTTCTTTTTTCATTTTTTGCTTTTCGTGTCAGCAGTTTGAGAGTTATGTTCATCACACAAGGTTCGAATGCAAAAGTACTGTGTGGACAGTTCATCCTCTGTGTACCAACATCTAATTCTGCTCGAATGATCACCATCATAAATACACAGGACAAAACCTTGGCTTTACTGCCAATTTTGCTCTTCTTCAAAAGCTCATTTGTTGAGGTAAAAATTATATCGCATTTGGTTGCAAAGCCAAAAAGTTTCCTTTGATTTGGTTGGAAAATTTCCTATTCTAATCAGCAAGTAATAGGAAAAGAAAAGTGGTCCCAGAACAGAGCCCTGAGGCACACCATTAGTTTAAAAAAAAGCAGTTTTTGTTTGTAAACTAACAGCAGCTACCATGACTGTGCTTCAGCAAAGCTAATGCCATTTTTTTAAACCATAACACGGCTTTCTCATATTGTAATTCATATAGAAGACGATCCCCACTGGGACTCTGGGTTCAATATTTCTTTGGTTGTGAATACAATCTGACATTCTGTTTAAAGAATACACTATTACATCACATTGCTGTGGTTCCCGTGCCCGTTCCGTGCCGGTTCCCAATTTTGGAACCAGTGCGCGCTTTTCCACAGAAAAACAATTTGTGCTGGTGCCCTAAAACAAGCACCGAACCGGCCTCTAAACTTAGATGGTCTAGTAGCAAGAACCTCTGACGTCATGAGCAGTGGGCGGAGTCATAGGTAGCTTTAGAAGAGAAAACGGCGGAGAGCCAAAGGAAGAAATGAAAGCTCTTTTAGCAACATGGACGTCCACAGAGAGAAAGGGCACTGAGAAAGAAGAAAGTGTTTGAGGAAATAAGGGAATAACTCATTTCGTGATTTTGTCTTGCACGTAACCGTTGTCTATATCGATCTGTTTCAGCGGTAATAACACACTGAATAAGCTTCCTTTGGATCCTGAAATAAATCCTCCAAGTCTGGAGAATAACCAGCAGAAAACTGAATTCGGCCATGTTTGTTTCTGTGTAGTGGGCGTGGCCTGTGACATATTATCATGCAGCTCCCGCTGAGCACCTGTCTAGTGGAAATGCAGACCGGTTTCTCAGGTGGTTCTGGCTGGTTCCCTGGTCAAGCACCAGAACCAGCACCTGGCACCAGCACCAGTGTAGTGGAAAAGGGATAACAGACTCAGACATCACTATTTCCTGGGAAAGCTTTACACTAGATTTTGCCTGCAGCCATGAGGTCAGGTCATGACATCTGACCCACGCTCCTCCATCCCAAATGGGTGGTGGTGGTCTAGTGGTAGGATACTTGCCTTCGGACCTCTGGATCAAGAGGTCCCAGGTTCAAATCCCACCTTTGGCACTACCACCACTGGGTCCCTGAGCAAGACCCTTAACCCTGAGTGTCTCCAGGGGGACTGTCCCTGTAATTAGGAAGTCGTGGAAGTCGCTCTGGATAAGAGCGTCTGCTAAATGCTGTAAATGTAAATGTAAATGTTCTCCAGGGAAGGTAGTACCGCTGCCCTTGTTGGAAATGTGAACTCTTACCTTGATGCTCCAGACCTTTATTGATGTTTCCTTTGTGCTGTAAACTTGTATTAGCTTTAAATATCTTTATTATATTTGATATAGTTAGCCGTTATTAGTAACTAATGAAAAATAATAACTATTATATAATGTTATCATTATTATAAATATTCCTATGCTAAAAATACTTAAAGTCCTAGCATCGGCACTCAAAATGTTTTTTCCCTCAAATGTGAATAAAAGTAATAAAATACAAATAAACTATGTGAAATGAATTCACGTTATGTGGTTTATTAAAAAAACAATTATGTTTACCAGAAATTCAGAAAGCTAACTCTAGATGGCAGCAGAGTCAATGAAAAAGACACCGCTGTTGTTTTGCGATTTTTTTTTACATTTATTGCGTATTGTATATTTTTGTATTATAATATTATGTTTGTGAATATTAGTTTTACATTGCTTTGAAACGTGCCTTTTAGAATTTGATAGAAATAACTTCCAGGGTGATTTTCTTTACTGGCATGTGAAGTCGAAAGAGATAAAACCAACTATGACATTTCTGATTTAAATTAAAAATTGTTACGACAAATCAAATTATATTTATTTATAAATCTTTATTATCATGGATCGGATAAGCTTAGCTGTTGAACTGAACTTGCAAAAACCAGTGGGAAATATCGTCTTCATGAAATTCAGTGCTTTAGCAGAAATCATTCAGTTGACTGAAAGACAATTCATATCCTTGTTTTTTTTGGAAATATTGAGGTTCTGCTTTAAAATCCTGACGTTGGGTGAAGTGCAGGAAATCTTCATTCAAACATTCAATCAGAAACATGTTTGAGGACGCCGCACGCCGTGTTGTGATGATAATTGGCACATTTCTTTATTTTGAAAACAGACATTGAAACTTTTTTTTCACAATTGAACTCCTTTTTAGATTCAAACTCGACATTGCACTCACGTGAACATAGGAAAAGGCTGTTGTTCTTGTTTTTTTTGTTACTTTTTTTAACTCGTTTTCTTCTTCTGGTTGTTCTGCTTTTTGGATTTTTCTCTTTTTCGTTTTTAAACATCAGCGCAGGAATATCTCCAATTGATATCAAACCGTCATAACAACACCAAGGACATCGAAAAAAGAAGCCACACGTTTTGGTTGCCGTGACTGCGAGAAGGTTCCCCTCTCAGGAGGAATTCCCATGCAAGGAAGTCGGATGGGTTCAAGCTATCCATGAAATGCTGGCCAAAAGAATGCATCAACATAGAACACTGAGAGGGAATAATACTTCTCCCTGTTAATTAGCAGTGCACTACTACTATGGTCAATGAAAAAGGCGCATAATTGAGCTTGTTGTGTGTGTTTGTGTGTGTGTGTGTGTGAGTGTGTGTGTGAGTGTGTGTGTTTGTGTGTACGTGCGAGTAACTATAAATGCAAACCAGGGTCAAACGGGTCGGCTAGTGTAAGAAAACGTTGTCTGTCCTTTGGTGAAGTTGATGAAGTACGGGGACTCTTGTCTGTTTCTTGCACGTTGAAGCAGCCAGCACCAGATCACTTCACTGCTAGCTTGAGCCGCAATTTGCATATGGAAACCCCCCACCACCACCACCAACCCTGCCCCCACCCCCCCCAAAGATGTAAGAAAATCATTGCCACACAAAAAATAGGACAAACAAATAAAAACTGACTGTCTCCACAATCAGAGGGCAAAGAGCAACCTTTTTTTGTTGTAATTATTCATTACCATCTTACAACTTTGCATTTTCTCCTTAAGCATTCTCCTCCTTGTCCTCTTCCTTGCCGGTTTCCGAAACAGCCCCCTCCACTGGCACGGAGTCGTCTGCAGCATCTACAGGCGAGAAAATCCGATCAGACACTGATTATGGCCAAGCTCATGTCACGTCCCTGCAAACTGGTGCATTTGTGATCCCTGAAGGCATTACGCTATGATCGAAGATGACGATTTAACCTTCATTTCTTTTTTTGTCCTTTTGGTTCACTCATGCAGCAATGCAGTGGCAATTTATTGCCGTTTCCCCAACTTTTCTGAAATAAGCAACAGTTAAAGTGCACCTCCAACACTGTTTCAAGCAAATAATGTCCACTCTTGAAAATCTAGCCTGCTTAAATACAGCTTAGCTGCGAAGGAAGGCCGAGAAAGGTCCACTTTTCTTTTGAATCATGCTTAAAAGCCACTCACGCTAATTAGCAACAATGCTAAGCACCCGATTTTGCAATATAGTTCACTTACCAAATTAGCAACAATGCTAAGTGACCATCATTATCCACGATAC
The DNA here is from genome assembly GCA_017165825.1 of Hepsetus odoe. NCBI lineage: Eukaryota > Metazoa > Chordata > Actinopteri > Characiformes > Hepsetidae > Hepsetus > Hepsetus odoe. The sequence continues at coordinate 24,580,063 of CM029382.1, forward strand.
CAAGAATTGCATTTCAATCAATGAGATGCTTCCACCACACGTTTATCATCCATGGCCTAAGCAGCCATGTCCAGGGTGACTGAGGCTGGCCAAAGTTTACGGGCTGGAGATTCACTAAAGGCAGGGCTCGGCCGACATTCTGAAGAGCGAGCAATCCTTCAGTGAACGCCGACCTTCATGGTTACAAAGTGTTCTTGCTGGATCTGAGAGAATATCTACAAAGCCTAATTGTGGTCAAGTCATGCACTTTAGATTGAATCAAGCTGCCCACATCAGTATGGATCGCTGGCCAAAACCACCGCACACGTATAGCAGAAGCTCTAAGATCTAGAGGGAAGAAATCGATGGTGTAACTCAGTTAGACCCAAGCTCATCCTGTTTTCCCTTCAGGAACCATTGACGTGCAATAACAAGCATTTCCAGTGGCTAATTATCTCAGAGCTGAGATGTTGTTCTGATGCTTGAGTGCTTGCTTTTGAAGGATTTCAAAAGATCCCTCCAAATCGAGGCCTCTTTTCTTCAACCGTTCAGTGTGCTCACTTTTGTTCCTTCCTTGAAGATCTCTTTTGATGAGGCAGCTACTATTCTTTCTCACAGTTTGTGTGCACTAATGAAACGTGCCAAACAGAATGGGTCTGAGGCCACTGACACATCGATAACTTTACTGATGCAGTTTTGGCAAAGGGTGTTACTTCTAATATCTTACCCACTGCTTTCATACCTTTGAAATGAAAGGAAACCTATGGTAGAGGAAACATCAGCAATTCCTTTGAACTTAAATTTAAAAAAGGGTATTCATAAGGATTGGTAGGGTAATGAAATTTGTACACTTGGAGATATCTACTGTAAGAAATCGTGCTTCACTTTTGACATGAACCTTTTCAAAGGGTACATTGAATCTTTCTCAAGTGCTTTTTACAACTGTTGTAAGAAACCCGGGTCCGAGTCCCAATTGGGTAAGCCGAGGGCGACAGAGGCAGAACTCCCGAAATATGAGGAAGAAACCTTTGGAGGAACCAAGACCCAAAAGGGAAACCCGTCCTCCTCTGGTTGACACCGGAAACAAAGAAGGAAAGAAAGAAAGAGAAAGTGCATTTCATAATTAATGGGGATGATTTCCAGTAAGCAAAAGTCACAATAAAAGAATAAAAGTTGTCTCTCCATTCATGTCTCACATCTGTAGGTCTGTAGATCAAGATCCCTCACCAAATGCTCCACTGTGGGCATGGAGACCTTTAAATCAAACCTTTCTCCAAACAGGACAAGATGAATGGTAGAACGATGAAGAGAAATGGATTTGTTTCCACTTGGATAACACTGTTCTGCAATATGTATGTCTTTGCTAAGGAACCTTCACTTTCACCATGATCGCTGTTTAAAACATCTTCCAGACGTATTTGTTTTATAGTGACTTTTGCAAAAGTGTAACGTTTTGCAGACTTAATCTTTAAAATATATATATATTCTAATGTAGTGTCTGTAGTGTTTAACATTTGTTTTTTATACTTTCTTCTTGCTTATTAAAACTTTTATTTTATATAAGTACAAAGCTGATAGATGAATATGCGAAAGGTTTGGACCCCCTGTTCAAAAGACCTTGCTTGAGTGTTCACTCCCAACATATAGAGCGGAAAACACTATTAATGTCAAATTTGATGTAATATTACTTTTTTAATTTTGAAACCACCTTCAGTTTCAGTCGTTACTTTATTTGTTCAGATGATGTTGGCCCTTGTGCAAGTAAGAATTGGTGGCAATGGAGGTGCCTCACCTTTTTTGTCGTGTGTTTGGTTTGCTTCCTCACAATCAGCTGTCTCGTTAGCAGCGGCAGGCACATCGGCTGGTTTGGCTTCCGCCTTCTCCTCCTCCTCCTCTTTCTTGTCAGCATTTACATTCTCTACAGGTTTCTCAGCCTCGGCGGCAGGTGCTTCTCCAGGTTTCTCCGCCTCCTTGGCCTCCTCCTTGGCTTCTTGTTTGGCAGGTGGCTCTGAGGGTGATGTGGCTGCAGGAGCGTCAACCTTGCCTTCGTCAGCCGCAGCCGGAGAGTTGGCGGGTGGTTCGGTCACAGGGCTCTTGGCCTTCTCCTCACCAGCCTCCTCAGCAGGTTTTTCAGCAGAAGGAGATGCGGCTTCTTCCTTCTTCTTTTCCTCCTCAGTTTCCCCTTCCTTGGGTGCCTCAGCAGACGCCTCAGCCGCTTCCGCCTCCGCCGCCTCAGGGACGGCTGGACTGTCCTCCTCCTTGTCGTCGTCCTTCATTTTTTTCCGGATTATGTGCCCCCGGAAGCTGGCCTGGATCTTGGTGGCCGCCTTGTGGGCTTTGTCTTCTGGTTTGGTCCCATCTTGCTTGATCTCCTGGTCAGCCTCTTCATTCTTCTCCACCTGAGAGGTGAACCAAAAAAAAGGTTTTGGCTTGGGACACTTGCCAAACATTCTCCTAGAGGAGCCAACATTGGCAACAACATCAAAAACACATTCACATATGATCCCAAACATTTGGTTGGAGTTGAATATTTTTCCACAGTGTGAAGATCCTAGGATGATGGGAAAGGGGGAAAATTTTATAGTTTATGAGGGGAGAACATTCTATACCCAGGAACAGTTTGGAAGGAGCAGAACTTTCCTGGACTGTAACCAGGAAGGTTTGTTGGAGAAAAATAAATAAGTAGTTATTCTGGGACAGCTTGGATGTGAACAATGTCACTGAGGAACACTGATGATTAATGTGCAGCATCTACCCCCTTTCTAGAACACTGTGCAGGAGGAAACTTTTCCCCCTTATTCTAGAACACTGAAAATGTATCCCTATGGATGGGGGAACTTGACACACTCATTCTAGAACACAACAGATGGGGGAACTTTATGTCCCTTTTGTAGAACACTGGATTTCTAAACCCATTCTAGAACACTGCAGATGAAGGAAACCTAGGTCCATTCTGGAACCCTGTGGATGGGGAACTTTTTACACCCAATCTAGAACACTTTCAGCATCTTACCCCACTCTAGAACACTGTGGATGGTGGACTTTCTAGAGATGTGAGAATGTGTTAGAAAGTGCATCACTTCACTTTAAAGAGGAAGAGACACTGAGCTCGAGCTCTCCAGATAGTCTGGGATGCTGAAGAGGCGCTGCAGTGTCTCTGCAGCCGTGCCCAAAAACACTGCACGATAATCATTCAGCAGCTCCAGTGAGGACGCCACGCTGCGCTTTAAACACTGCGCCGGAGACGCCGCTCTGTGGGACACCATGTTTGTCTGACAGGCTTTAACTACACAGGAAACCTTCAGCTGTTAGCTCTGTGATTAGCAGGGTGCTTTGCATTAGCACTGTTTCCATGATCCATGTTAATGGGAATCTGGATTTGCTAACAGTAAGCTGGCAGTGTTTAGTGTTTCATGAGTTTGAAAAGAGTTAGACTTGAATTCCCTTCCATAAAAGTTAAGCATTGTTGAGAGCAGCAATAACTCTATACTTTAAAGGACCCAGATCTGTAAAACATGAAACATTCTGTTTGAAAAAACTCTTAAAATACAACTTTTTTATTACTTAGTAACGTTTGAAAATAATATCTTATTACATTAAAATATAAATTTTTTACAAATATGTACAACATTGACAAGTTATTTAATATAATTACTATTTTTCTTGGTATATCAAGTTGGTATTTAAAAAAAATTTACATTAACTATGAAAATATTATTTTAATAATAATTTTTACATATTTTATACATTTTTGAAAAAATATAATTTAATTTAAAAATACTTTATCAAAAATGTTGGAGGTACAAAATGATTTCCATTTCCTAAGCCTAAGATCAATAATGTACAAATCCAAAAAAAACAAGTATTTTTTTTTATTCTAGCTTAGATAAAAGTACCATATTACTATAAAACTATACGTAAACTGTTTTTATATATTCTTCAGTATACAAAAACTAGGTTGTAAAAGCACCCGAGACATTGTTGGAAATGGGTCATTTCAAGTGAATCCTCTCTATCTTTTGTATCATACTAAATAAATGTAAAGTGGGCTTAAAAACAAGAGAAATGAATGTATTCTGGGGAACAGGAAAAATGCCACAGCCATAGAAATGGCTGATAATGGCAGCACATCAAGGAACCGGAGGTACTCCACAACCATCAAAGTGATCTGAATGAAACACTTTGAGAGGCACATCCATTTGGATATGACTCTAAAAGAAATACAGCGTCTGTGTGCCATTAATGGGCAAAAATCTGAGACCCCATGAATCACTAGATCGTCATCAAAAGGTTCATGTGACCTAAACTATCCCAAAAATACTATCTAGGGACTTTCAGATGTTACAGAATTTAGCTCAGTTATGAAACATTATTATGAGGAATAGAATGTCTATTAGACATAGTTCTGGATGAAGCCCAAAAAGTGCAAATCAGGGAATCTGGCATATTTTCAGAGATGTAGCCTAGCCTATAGGGAATATAGTGTAGTGTCCAAGAAATTGCATTATCATACAATGAATGTAATACAGCCCAAAACAGTGCACTTCACTATGAGCACAGTTATTAGACGAGTGAGTGTTTGGAGCAGATCATCATTTTTCTGCAGATATTCCAACTCCAAGCTGTAGAAACGTGAATGCTGAATAGATGTAAGCAAATCAGGAGATATGTGCTTGTGTAATGAGGGGGGTGTGGCCTAAGGAGATCAGCGCGTCATAATTAGGAGCTTCTTTTCCTCCTCAAGCAAAATGGGCCAAAAAAGAAACATAACTGATTCAGAAAAGTTTGAGAGTGTTAAAAGTCTTTCAGAGGGATGCAGCACTCTTGAAATGTCTATGATTTCAGGGACGAGATCACAGAACCATCAAACGGTTTGTTGCAAATTATCAACAGGGGCACAAGAAATGTGTTGAGAAAAAAAGACACAAATTAGCAGCCAAAGATTTGAGAAGAATCAAATATGAAGCTACCAGGAAGCCAATGCTGTCATATTCCACAACTGAACCCACCTGGAGTGTCCAGAAAAACAAGGTTTTCAATGTCAGAGGTGTGGACAAGGTAAGAAAGACAGGAACCCGACAAGACACATCCGCTGAAACATCAAGACTGGGACAAGAAACATCTCCAGACATATTTTTAAAGGTTTGATGGAAATGAGATGAGAGTGACTCTTGATCAAGCAGATGGGCCCATGCCTGGATCTGTAAGTAAGGTGGAGGTGGAGATATTGGTATAGGCTAAAGATGAGCTTGTTGGACCTTTTCAGGTTGAAGATCAACTCTCAAACCTATTGCCAGTTTTTAGAGACACTTTCTTCAAGCAGTGCTTCAGGACGAAGTCTGATCTTTCAAGAAGACCATGATTGTTCTGCAGGATGAAGCTGCATGAAAGTTCTCTACTGCGTGGCCAGTAAAGACATGTCCCCCATCCTCACCTGAACTAAACCCTGTTGTGGACCTCATTCTTCCACTGAAGATGTTCACACTCACATCCCCTTTAAAACATTCAGGGTTTTTAACAATCTGGATCAACTGATAGAACTGGATTTGTTCCAGATTAAAATAATTCCTCAAAATACTAAGTCACCTAAAAACTGTGTACAGAGTGTATATAAGTGATACTTCAAGATGTAGCCTAAAATAGTACACTACATAAAGACAGTGCTGCATAGCTTGGAAGACAGCCCAAAAAAGTCCTCTGTTCAGTGAAAAATGCATAGGAAGGGACATGGTCCAAAATAGTGCACCAGGGCAAAGCTGAGGGCCTAAAATAATGCATTTTAGAGTGAAAAAGGTTTGAGAGGGTTTGTTAAGAATTATGGACTAATAAGTCAATGTTGAAAATATAAGCGCCAATTTAATGCTCCCATTAGTGCTTTTATTCACTGTAAATACACTGTTTTATTCACTCAACTTTTCACATAGTTTGAGACACAGGCCAAAATATTTCACATAACTGGGCTGAGTTGTGTGCTAAAAAGCCTACGTCTCAATATAATAAATAAGGCCTAATTCAAGACATAGCCCAAAATTAGAGATATGTTAAGACTTAGTGCAAAAGTGCATTATATAGTCAGTAAGGCATAGTTGGAGGGTCTTGGCTGATTGCCCTGGTTTCTCACAGGTGACTGGGTGATGTTTTTGGCTCAGTGTTTAACAAGCCAATTCAGTCGTAGCTCTTGAATGAGGTGCAAGTTTCTGGCCCTTCGCCCTTTCCTGCACTGGGATCCTGCCCAAGAATCTAAGGATTTATTGACCGCTGGCATGGAAGTGGCCTCAGTCAATCACCTGCACACCTCAGCTTTCATCACCGATTGATCACCTGCATTAAGCAACACTAGCCATACCCTGTATCCAAATTCATAAGTATCAATCTCGAGATTTCTGATCTACAAAACGAAAACTATTTCCAGTTCTTTGATCAATATATCATTCAAATCTCCAAAGTTTTTATCTCTGAAAAAAAACAGGAGGACAGTATTAGTTTCATATGCTCCTACCATGGTATCCATTGTACTGTAATAAACTCTAGTGCAGGGGTCACCAACATAACCCTAACCCTAACCCACAGGCACCGGGATGCCCCCAATGACCATGAGTCGCCCCGCAGATCTGTTCTAAAAATAGCACAACTCACCAGTGAGCAGCGTCTAAAATCAAATTGGTAGCCCTTCGTGGCTCAGTACACATGAAGTAGCTCTCAGTTTCAAAAAGGTTGGTGACCCCTGCTCTAGTGATTAAATTAGCCACGGATTTGTCAGCCAAGGCCCCTGTTCTCTGTACTGAATTAAAAATGTTAAAAATAATGCTCTATAAATAGACTGTATGTCTATAGGTATCTATATCAGCTCACTATCACCTGGTAGTACAATTCCTATCCCCTGATTTTTACCCTGGGTTCCCTCTTGGGCTGAAAAAGACATTTGTCATGATGATGATATGACATTTGCTGGTTTAAGCAGTTTCCTCTAAACCCGCTAAGCAAATGAGAAACGGTAATCCATGAAATCAGGTACAAGACCACAAATCAGATTTTAGTTGTTTTATGCTTTTGTAGGTAGGTAACCACCCTAGAAACCTAATAGGATATGATTATTGTCTCTATTGGGATGAGAGAAGATGAAAATCTTTTGAGAGAGCGCCAATCAACAGAGGCCCAATGTCTAATAAAGACCATAAAGCCTTTCACATGCTTCTTGGCGCCTGATGCTAACGGACAGTCCAACATTCACACATACAACCTCCCCTTCTGTCTTACACTCACAGGCGCCAAGAACCACTGAGAGGCCAAATGGCAGCTTCAGAACTCGTTGGAGATTCAAAATGCATGGATACAAGGTAGCATGGGCAAACCAGCTTCGTGATATACAGCCTGTTGGCCCACTGAGCCCTTGGCGGCACTTCAAGGGCTGCCGTCTGAAGTGGACCCCGGCCGGTAACTCTATAACAGCCAGGGTGTTTATGGCTGGAGACAGGCCTGAGATACTAAAAAAAGAGGGCAGGACTCTATTAATATGCTAACACTCCCCATGCTAATACTGGCTTGGTATTATCATTCCAGTGCTAAGATTCTTAATACTAGCATTGGCTTATTATATGATAATGGAATGATAATGTTCATACTTATGCGCCTAACATGCCAGTGCTATCCCTCTCCATGCTAACACCTGATTATTCTTAGCATGGGAAGTGTTAGCATTGGCCTTATTGGGCAGCAGTAGTCTAGTGTTTAGGGACAAGGCCACAGTAAAGTTGTGTCCGAATCCCAGAACCAGTAGAACTAGATACCCTTGACCAAGGTACTGTCCCCATCACTTCTCCCCAGATGCTGGATATGGCTGCCCCCTGCTGGACGGTGTGTAAAAGCAAAGGTTGCATTTAATTGTGTTTAAAATGAATGTTTCACAACATCAAATAGTCACTTTCACTTCATAATGGTAAACAGATGTTAACACTACTCGTTTAAGGCTAAGAAAATTGGTTGCTAATTATAATGGCTAAAAGTAATCACTGATTAGCCTGCTGTTGAATGAAAATGCCCCACCTTTTTAGTTAGTGCTAACAATAACCATACTAAGACTTGCTTATTGTGAGCATGCTAATGCTAAAACTCATAGCTCATAGCCCCCAGGTGGGGGCAGTGGTGGCCTAGTTGGCCCCAGGATCAGAAGGTCATGGGTTTTAATCCCAGACCAGTAGGTTGCCCTTAGTTACCCTTGAGCAAGGAACTGTCCCCATTACTGCTCCCTAGGTGCTGTCAATAGCTGCCCCCTGCTGCATGTGTTTGTGTGTAAGGGTAAAAAGCAGAGGTGTAATTTCGTTGTGGTTCACTGTGTGTTGTGCTCTGTTTCACAATGACAAGAATAGTCACTTTCACTTTCATATATCATTGGATAAACCAAAGCTAACACTGCCCTGATAACACCTGCTTACATTTTAAAACTGACTGATGCTAACACTGCTGATGCTAACGTTTGTTTAATGCAGTTCTTTACGTTCTACAAGTGCAAAAGTACAAGGAAATTAACTTTGAATTTAAAAGTTGAAAGAAGCAAAAAAGTGCAGAACTGGAGATATGCAAAAGTACAGGCTCTAAAATCTACTCAGAATATAAAAGTATAAGTGAAAAAGTACATGATAATATAATTACTTGATAGTAACGCTTGCCGAATTAAAGACCTGAACGATTGTTTATTTGGGAGATTAGCATTTTAACACAATATTTTTTTAGTCTTCAAAAGCGTTTGGTTGGTTTCTTTGTACACTGCTCCTAATAAAAATGACTTCAGTGTGTATATAGATGTGTGTGTTGTGAGGCGTTGGTTTACCTTGTTGCGTTCAGTTCCTCAGGCCAATTTTCCCAGCGAATGGCTCTTATTTTTATTCTCATATGCCTCTAATGAAAAAACAAAATAAATGAACAAACATAACTGAAAGAATGGAAAAGAAAAGCGACATAGCATGGATGATAAACTTCATGTGGAAATGAAAGGTTAATCAAACAAGAAATACAAATAAAAATTACCCAGCAGCGTAAATTAAATGGAGATTATGCTGGAATAATGAAGTGAATTTGAATAAAATTATAACAGCTTCTGAAATTAAATCATACAAAACCTTGCTTTTAAGAACAGATGAAAAATGGTTCTATGTTGTCCCCATTTAGTGACATATTAGATGTAATAACATTGTAATTACTCATGTATTCAACGTTATAGCTGGATTTCAGTTATGAATCTTATGTAATTACATGCTTATTAAACCACTTTGTACTGTAATTACACATGTGTACTAAAGCTGTAATCACTAGTAATTTAGCAGTGGCCTAGTGTGCAGAGACACGGCCCCAGGATCAGAAGGCTATGTGGTTCGAATCCCAGACCAGTAGGTTGCCCTGAGGTACCCTTGAGCAAGGCACCGTCCCAGTCACTGTTCCCCGGGCTCTTTCAATAGCTGCCCCCAGCTGCACGGTGTGTGTGGGTAAAATGCAGAGGTGTAATTTTGTTGTGGTTCACTTTGTGTTGTGCTGTGTCATTTTCACTTTCACTTTAATTATATGCATAATTAATGTGCAACTACTGCATTAAAGTTATAAAGATACTGGTGTAATGTTCTGAAATCTGTTCAGAGTGTGAAAATCAAAAGTTTGGGAGGACATTTTTATTAGTCCTGTGCAAAGTGAACTGAACCTGAACACATGAGATGTGGACACACCAAGGGGTGATCCTTCCTGTGCGTCTATTTAGGATGAAATGGGTCTGGATTTTGGGAAGATGATGGAAAGATGGAAATAATGGAGCGTTTCTCTCAAATGCATTCAAAGTAAAGTAAGGAACGTGGGGAACAAAACTGGAATAATTCTCAGAAGAATCCTCCAGACAGAGACCTGAACACTCGAGTATGAAGCATATGTCATATCTGGTCAATACAGACACAATATAAACCAGGTCCAAAAAATGGTGCCATATTGTCGTGACTTGCTCTTAAAATTGCCGACACTGGAGCGCGGTTTTGCTAAATGTTTAATACTGGAAAGTCATGAATTAATTATGAAGTATTATTGAGAGGACTGTCCATCTGGGACACCAAGCAAGGTGCAAGAAAATTGAGTCATTCTTGCAGAATGGATCTGTGAAACCATTTTTTTTTTTGCTACGATCAATAAATTATAACCTTTGTGACCCATTTTACATATGACGAGAGGCAGGAGGCCTTACTGCATCCTAGGCTTGTCCATGGGATTGATCACACACACACACTTATTAAATCGTTGGAATGCAGACACAGGCTCTGAAATGATGCCAGGTTGTCGTGATGCCCTCCTGGGCATTGGATTCTTACCAGCAACCCGGCTGCAGGAACCGTATAAGGTGGCTGAACTTTGGCACCTCATGAAAGCAATCAGCAGATAATTCGGCTGGTCTCACAGTTAAAGGAAACTCGTCTCTATCTGCTGCACCTGGCCTGTTCTGTCTCTTTCAACAGTGACGCTTAGAAAAGGACAGAAAACCTGCTGAGAAAAAATACTGTTGTAATGGAAGCCAGTGGACTGAAGGCATATAAATATAGCACAATGTCCTGCCAAGGCCAGTCCTCCTCACTAAGTATGGCTAAGTTAACAGCTACAGTTGGCAAAGATTTTGACCCTATACTTGAATTTGGCCTCTCTTCAATCACATTAGCATGCTCATGGTGGGTTCTGTATTATTAGTATTTAGTCAGTAGTAGAGATAGTTACTGTTATGCTGCTTTTCATGGTTTGTTTGGACAAAAATATGTTTATAATTGGCTGACGCTAAAGCTAACAGGTGATTAAAAAAATGCCATTGCAAATAATAATACTTATAATAATACTTCTCCATACATTCTCTATATCAATATCTGCTTCAAATTCTTCAAAATGCGATTAAAAATTTTGATACTAACATGTGTCAAACAAACATTTTTGCAGTATTAGCATGCTAACTTTTTTGACTTGTTCAACAACTACAAAACTAACACTTCTCTGCAGGCTAATCTTGGTTTCCCTACAGTGAACGTCAAGATTATAAATATGTAATAAGCTAATCTCTCTTTATTTTTCCTATTTGCATGCTAACTGATAATTCTGCAGTATTAGCATGCTAACATTTTTCAAGCAACAAAGCTTTCCTATCTTAGAAAGTGAACCTGTTGACAAAATGTACATATTCTTGATCTTTGTGCTCAGAAAACCTGTTGATGATGGCTAATCTGCATTTATTTGCCTTTTTGGCATGCTAAAGTGTAGTTATGCAGAATTAGCATGCTAGCATTAGCATGCTAATTTTGATTAAGCTTTCTAGAAAGTAAACCTGTTGATGAAATGCACTTGTAACACTTGGTAGATAAATTGTGCTCCTTTAAGCCTATTGTTTCCGTTCATAAGGCAGTTGCCGCTGTTTTCATGGGCCCTTGGCTATTTTAAATCAATGGTCAATCGATACGCTCATTAGATCGGATCATATTTCCATATTCTCCCAGGTGCATTTTCTCTTCAACCCATCAGCGATAAAAGAGATGCCTTTCTTCATAGCAGTCTGACAGCGTGGATAATTGACCGACTAATCGCTTTCAGGGCTGTTTTAAGACTGAGCTAGGTGTGCTGGTGTTAAATTGATCATATCTGGATCAAATAACAGCACAATATGATAACAGTGTGTGGAGCAAGCAGCCAAGAAGACCCCCACACACACATTTTTGATGAAACCTGTTGCTCAGGTTGTACGTTGACGTCCAGTAATAGGCGATGTGTCCGCCGCTGCAGAATGACTCATTTCTCGTGAGTCACACTCATCATTACGGTCCCCGATCACCCGAGAGCATGACATCATCCGCGGATTACACCGACCCGGAGGTAACGGCTGTTAGAGCCTTTGTTCCCCCAGAGTCTGAAGAAAAAAGGTCGGATCTATGTTCAAGGGGGGATACTTGGCAAACGAGGCAAGAGTGGACAAATCAGGGAAAGCGCCATTAATTCTAGATTGAGATTCTTTCACATGAAGGCGTGGCAGCCCTCTAGGTTCCCATTGTTCTGGAAGCTGTGGTTTATCCCAAACATTTACTGGACTTGCATGAAATCACCAACGTTAATGATCAATAAAGCCAATATACTGGAAGCAACAACTGGTCGGTTTCTGATTTTTGGTCAAAATGTTCCTTTATAACTTGATGCCTGAGACAAACCGATGTCGGTTCCCTGTTGGTTGAAAAGGGTTGAAAGCTGGAAAGTGATTTTGGTGAACTGGAATAATTTCACTTCCAATTTTTTTCCAAAAGTTGAAGGATGGAACTAAACACTAAAATGCCACTGTCCATCCAACCTGCCTAAAATTAGGCAGGTTGGATGACCAATTTTTTATGATTTTAGATTTTTCCAACTGCCTAATTTAGTCTGCAAAATGGTCTGCAAAATTTCTTTACAAATGCAACGTAAATTCTATGCTCCGTAGCTGGGCAGCGTTGTTGTTGCTAAAGAATGACCGTGCTCAAATACATTGAAATTATTGATGTAAATATGAAATATTTTTGAGAAAAATCTCATTCAAAGGAAAAGAAATGCTCCCCAACTCTCTCAACGCAATCTTTGATTGGTCAACTTTCAGATTCAAAAAGTTCCCCTTAAAACGGTCAACTTTCACATTCATAAAGTCCCCCTCAAAAGGATTGTTACCAAGATTTAAAAAAGAAAAACTTGGGTTGAGGATCAAACTGAGCAACACTGGAACACTGGAGCACTTTGGAACTGTGGCCCAATTTGCCTTAATAGAGGCGCCGGCCTCAGATCAATGGGCCGAGACAGGCAGCTGTTTATGAAGACTGACAGAGCGGCCGTCCAGCTCCAGCCTGTTAGAGGAGATCGCGTCCAATCAAGATGATTGACACAGGATACGCCGTTCAGAGCCACTTCATTGGCGCCCGGCCATAACTCACCGGGACGGTTACGAGATGGAGGTGTTTAAAGAGGGGGTTATGTTTTCCCACCCCCCTCCTGCATGTTCCCGAGGCCTTGATCTCCCAGCAGGCGAATACAGGCATTAACCCTTATCAGCCACGCTGTTGTTTAATATGAACAGGTCCTCGTTGTAGGAAAAGGAAACGTGGATTCTGAATTTCCCAACCATCCCATTTTTGCGAAGGGAAATATTTTGTTCTGATTATATAGAGAAGCATGTAGCCTCCCAGTGTGTCCAAGTTTCCCCCATGTCCTCTGGGAGGTCCCACAGTTAAGCAAGCCCCACAACCAGGGTTAGGATAAGCGGCTAAGAAGATGGACAATTATAACTCTCTGGATTTCTTAGTGTTAACCCTTCTGGAATGGGACGGGCTGATACACTGCGAAAGCTCCACTCTGCAGGACCTTTAAAAATCAATTCAATTTTCCAGTCACAAAACAGCCCCGCCCATTCACCTTAAAGGGGTGATTTGGCCAGGAAGACAGAGCTCATTTACATTTAGACTGAGCACTGGAAGGAGAGAAATAAAGGGAGAAATAAAGATCAACTGGTGGTCCATGCGATGACTTGCGCAAGTGGTTGCAAATTGGCACTCGTGCTTGTGTAGCCCTGAGAGCCACACCCCACTTTTCTCCATTGACCATAATCTGACAACACCACACCTTCTGGAGACTGGCAAGCACTCATTCTGCCTCCCAGACACGCCTGCTGTGTTAGGAGCAGAGACCACCTCCTAAGCTTAACCGAGGTTGGCTTCCACTCCTGCCTCGCAATGATTGGTAGCTCTACCTCCTAGTGACCACTTAACTACTGGTCCCACCTTCCAAACAAGGATTGGCTTGGAACCTCTTTAGATGGAACCTCGCCTCAGGGTGATGAGACTCGTCTTCCTGATGACCACCTGCCTCCTAGCTGTAGACTCACCCTCTGGGGATTAGAATAAGCCAAACCCCTGCCTTATAATGGTCAGCTAGCTATAGCCCCTGGCAAACCCACAGATCCTCATCCTGATTATTAAACTATAGCTCCTCCCCCTGATGATAAGCCAGCTAAAATCCCGCCTCCTGATAATTGGTGTGCATTAGCCCCTCCCCCTTTTGATTGGCTCCCCCACCCCCACTCTTACTAATCCTTAGGGATTTCTGGCAGAGAGGGGGGGAGAGAGATTGGAAGAAGAGGAAGAAATCACTCAATCCCTGTTTTTTTTTCCCCCCAGGCAGCAGAAAGAAACGCCTGAGATAAATTACCGCCCTGTAATTCTTCTGTTTGTCTGGATTTCATCTCGAACCGTATCCCGTTCTCTCTCTCTCTCCCTTTCCCTTCCTCCCTCTCCCCCTCTATCTCTACCTCGCTCTGTCTCTGCGGTGAATCTCCCTCTCCTCCTGCCACGCCCTTTTTTTTTCCCACTCCGCGGATTTTCCCCGTCACGGAACCTACATATCGTCACGTGCGGCCCCGTGCGCGCCTCGCCTCCGTCTTAACAACCGGCTCTCCGAGAACAAAAGAAACCCACCCTCTTCTCATTTACCCCCCTCCCCTCCTCAACCTGCCCCTCATCAACCCCTCCCCCCCTCCTCCTGCCACCTGCACCTCGTGACCTCACCGTTGCTCTACTTTTCCGGCGCGTCGATCGTCACGCCGGTTTCGCGCGAGACTGCGTACGCACAGGGTGTTGGTGTGGCATTGCAATGCAGTGATCCCTCCAAAAAAGAATGCACATAAATGGATCAGTAAAAATAACATTTGCATACAAAATAAAAGCCCCCAGTCCAAAAAAGCAAAAAAAACCAAAAAGGGGCAAGGTAGCCCTGTGCATGTGCAATATGCAATTGCCACTTGGGTGCACCCCACCCTTTTTTTCCCATTCCCCCTAACTTGCAGCCCTGTGCAATGCAATCACCGGCACCGGCACCGGCACCTGCATTGAGCTTCTAGTATTGAGCATTTGTGCAATGGGTTTGGCAACTTGCGACCTGCCATAAAGCAGAAGCCCAAGCAGGACCCACCACCTGAATCTCAGGTGCACGCTTCGATTCCTCCATCCGGCATTGGGCGGAATGGCAGGTCCAGTGCCTTAAAGTGCCATAAGAGCCAAGATTCCTGCTCCTCCATCCTCAGCTGTACTGTCAGCACCTTAATTACATTACCAAGGCGTGTCTGGGGGCTTTTCTTTTTTTTTTTTTTTATGCTTCTCTTAAGAAAGTCAGCCAACCCCACACCCCACCTTTTTAAACAAATTTTTAAAAAACACAAAAGGGAATATTTACCGGCTTCGTTCTTCTTATACAGCACAGCATGCTTGGAGTGTCCCTTCTTTTCCTCTTTTTTCCGCCTTCTTTCGCCTTCCTTTTCTTGCACTTCTCTCACACTCCCTCTCTCTCTCTCTCTCTCTCTCTCTCTCTCTCTCTCTCTCTGTCTCGCTCCCTCTTTCGCTCACACTCACTCCCGGCTGTATCAACAGCTGAGGCGTCTGATGCTTTTACTCATTACACTGGGCCCACACACACACTCACACACACACACACACACTCCGCCGGTAGTCCGCTGTGAGACACGCCGACTAACAATGACTACTAAACCCACCCTAGAAACCCCTCCTATCTCTCTCTCTCTCTCACTCTCACTCACTCTCTCTCTCTCTCTCTCTCTCTCTCTCTCTCCCCCTCAGTGCTCGAGAACCCACCCATTGTAGCCCCCCTCCACAAGCCGAGGCTCTAACCCCACCCTTCTCTGCTGTTCATAGGCTATGAATGACTGAATATGTCCGATCTGTCCCCCACCACCACCTCCACCACCACCACCACCACCACACCAACACCCATCCCTCTTGCTCTTTTTTTTCCCTCCCCCGGTCCAGGGCGGTGGCCTTGCTGCCTGCTGCCGGCCGTGGTCGTTTTATGGGACCCTTTCTAGAATGAACAGTGGCTAAAAAGAACTGTCATTTCTCAAATCCATGAGTTCCCAGCACGTAGGTAGGACCCAGCAGCGGTGAAGGCTTCTCTTGTGCTTTCCGAGCGCTGTTCACATGGTAACGCTGCTGAATCGATGACCACGTGAAAGCCCAAAGGTGTGGATCGGGCCTGCAGAAGAAGAAACACATCGGAATCATGCACGTTTCAGATCGAAAAAATTCACAATATATGAAAAACACATCTTTGATGTAAACGTTGGTTAGGATTGATGATAAGTGTGGGTTATTCCCTGGTTGCCATTACATTTCATTAGATGATGATGAGGATATAACTGACAGCACATCATCCAATGGTACTTAAATAGTATTTGTCTGAATGTTTTAGCATTGATTGGGTTTGCAAAGTAAAAATGAGAGTAAAAATGATGTGACCGTTGAAATGGAGAGATACTATAATACTATAATATACTGTGATAACTTTATATTTACGTGTGCTAATGATTAAGTGTAGATTATGTTAAGAATAAAAAATGGAAGCATGCTTGATTCGAAAATCTGGGATTTCGATTAAATGTGCAGTATGTTAAGAAAACATCTTGCCATTTCATTTACGCATTTTGATTCTGATTTAATGTTCTATATTTTAGGAAATAATGACTGATTCCTTGAAGATTGTCATTTATATTTATAGTTTTTATTGTATGATAAAGATTTAGTGTAGAGTTTGTTGGGATGGTGTATCCTTGGTCCATCAATTGTTACACATTTGTCCTGTGATTACCATAAAACAAATCTGTGAAGAAGCAAATCCTTGATGCAAACGTTGCTATTTTATTTACGCATTTTGCTTTGATGTGTAAAAATGAGATCGAAATGGTTTTTCGCAGATTATGTGAAGAAAAAACTGCGAATCCTTAAGGTAACCATTGATATTTATACGTATGATACTTACGGGATAAAAACATCAGATATAAGCATCAGATTTAAATATCAGAGAATGATTTAATGTTTAAAGTATGTTAACAAAAAATGGTCGAATCTTCAATCATCATACGATAGAATTTACAGAATCTGAAGAAAACACCAAATCTTGAAATTTCAAAATGAATTCTTGAAATTTGCTGTTTTATTTCCACATTTTGATCTAATGTACATGCTATGGAAAAAACGAATTAATCCTTATCACTTAACGCAACATTTATATGTATATGTTTATATGTATAGAACGCTTTCAGAAATGGAAGTGTTCATCATTTATTTTCATCAATCAACAAAATTCAGTGAATGAACAAAAGAGAATCTAAATCAAATCAATATTTGGTGTGACCACCCTTTGCCTACAAAACAGCATCAGTTCTTCTAGGTACACTCGCACACGGTTTTTGAAGGAACTCGGCCGGTCGGTCGTTCCAAACGTGACTGTGTTTCAACCAACTGTGATAACAATGCAACGGCATTTTGAGAATAATTAATGAGAATCCTTGACAGCAAAACGCTAATATGTGTTTATATTTTTTATATCATGAGTGGATTCTTGGAGCGACCATTGCTATTTGTGAAATTTAAATTCAATTTTATGCACAATATTAAAAAAAACAAAAAAAAGCTATTTATCCTTGCTGTGACCATTGCTATTTCTTTTATATGAACTTTAATTACTGTTAAAATCATTTTTAACATCAATTAGAAACAATCCTACAGCCGCTCTGATATATTCACATATGAAAAATGAGAAAAAGTGAAAATTAAATGGAGATTCTTGATCATTACGTGACCTGAAAAGTAAAAGAGTTTTTCTCTGTGGTTACAGCAAACAAATCACAAATTATTAGAATATTTCATTTGACGTTTGAGTGTAATCTCATTATCTTGAGAACATGAGCGACCAATGCTTTTAAATTAAAACATATATATCCATATTATTCATTATTTAATGTAAATTATATTAAGATTTACTTAAGATTTTTTTTTATTTTTCCCCAGGAGAATTTTAAGATTTTCCAGATACTGTAATAAAAGGTTAACTTTATATATATATTTATTTATATATATAATATTTAGAATATATTTGTGACTCTTTATATTTTTAACTATATTAAGTGAATATGTTTAATGTGAAGTGTGCGGGAAGAGATTTGGAATTTATATGTACTGTTCTTTTTGGAATAAATTT
Organism: Hepsetus odoe; assembly: GCA_017165825.1. Taxonomy (NCBI): domain Eukaryota; kingdom Metazoa; phylum Chordata; class Actinopteri; order Characiformes; family Hepsetidae; genus Hepsetus; species Hepsetus odoe. The sequence continues at coordinate 24,598,099 of CM029382.1, forward strand.
AGTTTTTTTTAAATAAATGTATTTTTTATTGACATGTACTTTCATTTATATGCTAGATGCTGAGATGTCCGTTGGGTGTGACGAGGATGGACAGGATTAGAAAGGAGTATATTAGAGGGACAGCTCAGGTTAGATGATTGGAGACAAAGAGAAGCAAGGTTGTGTTGGTTTGGACATGTCCAGAGGAGAGACGAGGATTATATCAGACCAAAGAGGAGGATTATGGACATGCAGGTGGTTGGTTTGAAGGAGGAAGATGCAGAGGACCAGAAGAAATGGAGACAGTTGATCCGCTGTGGCGACCCTTAAACGGGAGAAGCTGAAAGAAGAAGAGGAAGAAGTTAGTATCATTCAGTATCTTCAGAAATCAGATGCTATATTTTAGAGGTGCATTTAATAAACGTTTAACTTGGTCAACAGCAGCTATTGCTTGAATATGATTGAATGTAAAGTATGTTAACAACACATTAGTGCTCTGTTACACCAACACATGCTGTAGTTACACTTTAACTAAGAATGCATTAGTCACTGGTGTGAGGATTGCGATTATATTGACGGTTATATTGATCGATATGTCAATGCCTTGATGTGTCGAAAGTCATCTTGAGTCATCTTCTTGGTTACCGAGCTTGACTGCATAATGCAATATGAGGACACGGGGATGACAAAAGACACACCGTGAATACTGCCGTCATTTCTGGAATCACACACACACACACACACACCAAAGACAAGCCTGTTTGTTAAAAAAGTCCCAGAACCACTAGGCTGAATGCAGGGTGATGCGTTGTTCTGGCAACGCCTGGTACTAGAACATTCTAGAACACCAGAAGCACCAGAGTTCCAGGAATCAGTGTGAACATTCTGACTCCGCCGGTCACAGGAACCCGCAACCCCCTGCATCTGATGCAATAACTCGTCATCTCCACGGCATAAATTAGTGACCAATTTTTCCTTTCAGGACTCTGATTGCAGTCTCCTGTATATATATATATATATATATATATATATATATATATATATATATATATATCATTACAATTATATTTCTATTACTATTATTATTACTATTATTAGCATCAGAATGTTTTCGGCCTAAAATGATCCACGTGGTAACACTGTAATGCGAACAGTGAAGGCTGGTTATGATTTCGCATTTATTTCAACTGTTTATTTTTTAACGTGATAAAAATTTCCTTCAAAGGTTGGAGAGAAATGTGTATTTGCACACGATTACTGCACAGCACTGATCCGTGCTGTGATCTCCCTGGTCAGTGATATGATGGAGGACAATAGGAACATGAGAGACGCTGCAGGTTGATCAGATTATGTCCTCAAATAAGAGATTAGGAGATTAGAACCATTGTGTTGGTGTGTCATGAGGACGAGCCGTTCCTGATTAATTCCACTTCGTATGAAAAGATTCAGTGGATGTTAATCGAGTCCTAACTGGGAAGAGAAAATTAGTGAATGCATTAAAGCTTCATTTACTCACTTGGACGATGCCAACGGGGCTAAATCTTTAGGTTCAATTGCAAACAACAAGAAACTGAAACCAGAAAGCCTCTGGGATACTTCTTTACAACTTGGCTCCAAAAAGAATCCCGTTTTTTTAGTAATAATGTCTTCAAAAGACCTACCAGTGACTGCTGGAACTATTAGCCAAACCATTTTAACAGACCGACACAATTCATTCGGAGAATTCTCAACACACAATATTTTAACCCAGCAAATAGCATCTGCGTTATATTTTCTATCATTCATTTGAGAAAGTGATCATTTAATTTATTCTACACTCATTAAACATAAACTAAGCAGTGGGTTCGAATCCCAAACCAGTAGGCTGCCCTGAGGTACCCTTGAGCAAGGTACCATCCCCATCACTGCTCCCCGGGTGCTTTAAACAGCTGCCCCCTGCTGCACGGTGCTTGTGGGTGAAAAGCAGAGGTTGAATTTCGTCACGGCTCGCTGTGTCCTGTGCTGTTTCACAATGACAAGAATAGTTACTTTCACTTTCACAAAATATTTTATTTTATTTTCTATTTTAATTTTGATAATCATGCCATAAAAATGGACAGAAATCTCAAATTATTGGAATATTTCCATTTAAGATAAAGTAAATAACTATTCAAACAGTAGAAACACAATATAACTCAGTATTTCAGTACGATTAACCACAATCGTGGGGAAGACGATTGACTTGACAGTTGCCCAGAAGATGATCATTGACACCCTCCACAAGGTGGAAAGACACAGAAGATCATTGCTGAAAAGACTGGCTTTTCACTGTATCATCTTAATGGAAATTTGATCGAAGCGGCAAAGTTAGGTGGGTGAACAAGCAATGGGATGATGGCTTCCTTAACAGGACCGTCAAGAAAAGTGGATTTGAGAACTCAAAAGACCTCCAGGAGTGGAATGAAGCTGGAGAAAGTGCATCAGGAAATAACATGTCTTCCGGAAAGGGCCACATTCCTAAAACCAAGCCACTCCTAAACCAGAGACAATGTCAGAAGAGCCTAACCTGGGCTGAAGAGAAAGCTCAACTATTGCTCAGTGGACAAAAGTCCGGATGAAAGTAAATATAGCATTGAAAAAGCATCCCAGGTGTAAGCCAAGCTCTCAAGATTTCAGGACAAGCTTCCCTGAAAAGCTGTGTTCCGGAGGGCAGCCTGAGGCTATACGACACTGAAAGTGTCTTCAAATGTAAGTCATTCCTGCTGTTTATCTTGTGGTTTTGTGTGCAGGTGTATGTTAGATTCTGAAATCTGGGACCGAACACTAGTCCAGCAGAAGCCTGGAAAGTAAACGGCAGAACACATGCCAATATCTTCCATAGAGGACATCCTATGATTAAAGAAAGGCTTCTGTTCATACAGTTTCCAGATAATATTTTTGTTTCTCGTTTTCAGTCCAGTCTCTGTACCTGAGCAGTTCTCCAGATCTTCCTGAAGGACAGTGTTGTTGTCTCTCATGTTCAGTCCAGTCTCTGTACCTGAGCAGTTCTCCAGATCTTCCTGAAGAACAGTGTTTTAATCCACACAGTGATCTACGTCTGAATCTTCAAGCAGAACAAAGTTTAAGACATGAACCAGTGAAGAAACAGGTGCAGATGATTCCAGATGATCAGGGGATTAGACCCAGCAGCCTGTCACACTAAAATCTTTGTTCCCATTTTTGTAATTTTATCCACCAAAGGAACGACCATTTTGCTGCCTGCCGGGCAGCTTTCCCGACCAACAGCAAGAGGCCGTGTACTCATGTACGTTGGGGTGTGTATCTGCGGTGAGGTTGTCACTCTTTAGCTGGGGTTGCCAGGGACGCCTGGTGCTGAAAGCGTTGTATCTGCTGAGGCGTAGCATCACCAAAGCTTCGCAGCTCCACAGAGGAGCTCAGACATCGACCAGCAGAAGGCTGCGGTCATGTCTGTCAGAGGCCATTAACACACTCTCAAGCAGCCCAACCCCAAGGACAACTTGACAGTGGTGTGTTGTGCTGATCAAGTCAAGTGTGTGCGTGATTCTCTTACAGGGGACAAGACTGCTGACGTCGCTCGAAGGTCGCACATCTCAATCACAGGCGTCCAGCAACTGTGGTGAACAACCTAATACAGCAGCTGACTTAACTGCATCCAAAAAAACAGAAAGCCACAAAATTCTACAATGTACACGGTTTGTTTTTTGTGTAGGAAGTGCAAGTTTCTTCAAAATAACTAGCCCTCACCTTTATCACATCAGCATGGATTCAATTTTTGGAAACAACCACAGTTTGACCAATAACATTGCTTCAGACAACTTGGAATGCTCTTTTTCTTTCTTCTCATAAAGGGTGTTTCAGAGATTTGCTTTCCTGGTTAGGAGAAGCCACAATGGAAAACGAATGGATGGATGGACCGATGGACGGAGGTTTTGCAGTTGGTTACACTTTGCAGAATGCCTTTATAAAGACTACATGACATCTACGTATGCTTCCTGACAACTGACCTTCAAAAACATTCATAATGGCTTAAAGCATTGACCTAAACCTAAAGGCTGTAGATTGGTAGCAACTGCTGTGGCTTGTTGGACATTTCTCTTATTGTAGGTTACACTTTAAGGTTCTTGTGGTTTATAACATTAGATATTAATTACATTGTGATATTAACGTCCGCTCAATGTAATGAATTTTTTTGGAAGAATTCAGAAGGTTTCAGCGTTTGTTCACTGCCAACGAGCTGATGGATCCCGTAGATGATTGAGTCTTTTCACTCTGTTGAGCGGCGACATTCAAGGCAGCGGGACGAGGGGGGGGTCAATAATAAGGTCGGCAGGTCATCGCGCTGCACCGATTGAGGCTCATAAATTAAAGATGATCAGGGGCGTGGCCCACCGGCTTCTGATAGAGGGTCATTTATCCAGAGGACAGGTTTGGAGAGAGGACAATCAAGTGGGCTCTTTGATAAAACAGGCCGAAGGACAGGAGATTAAAAATGCTCTCAGCTCGAGAACCAGCTCTCCACACGAGGACTTATCGCCTGGAGCTGCCATGCCTGAAACAAAGCAGAGCCGAACCTGTCCGTTGTTTTTCTGTTTTTTTTTTTTCAAATCTGTGTTTGAGTAATCTTGCTATGAATTATTTACTGTACTTCGGCCCTAATGCATAAGCAACCGCGGATTTTAATGAATATTCATGACCACCTGGAAGGTGTCCAGTGGCTCAGGTAAACAACCCCTCTCTGAAACCGATGCAGCCTTTTGGACACTAATGAAGAAGAAAAGGGGCAACTGGGGAGAAGTTACAACTCTGTCGGTGTACAAAAGTCTTGGGCCTTCATTTCTGTGTCGCTTTAGGTTAAAACTATTTTCTGCCTCTCAAACTTTATCCTGGACATAGTGAGGATTAAGTGAAAGAAACGGGAACAGGTGTTTTAATGCATCTGCAAAGTGCCTAAAGGTACAAGGTTCTAGATAAAGGGTTTCATTCAGTGTTCAGCATCAGCAGCAAACAAATCCCCTGATCATCTGGAATCATCTGCTCCTGTTTCTTCACTGCTTCATGTCTTAAGTTAGACGCTTTGTTCTGCTTGAACAAACGTAGATCACTGTGTGGATTAACCAACACAGAACTATCAAACTGCTCAGGTACAGAGACTGGACTGAACATGAGAGACAACAACACTGTCCTTCAGGAAGATCTGGAGAACTGCTCCTGGAGAATATGGTGAAGGATGGGTCATATGGAAGCACTGATTCATTTTCCTTTTATATCTATTTACAAAGTTTGTGCACCCCTGGTTCAATCACAAGTACAGAGAACACACTTTGGACATTTAGTGCAAAACGTTTTACAAAATTTTACATAATTATTTGCACAATGTTTTGTATTATTTGGTATACAGATAATAATACATACTGATATTTTTCGAAAATGGTAAACCCTGCAGTCCAGTGAAAATGCCCTGTAGAGGATCTGTTAATTTATTAAAAAATAATATTCACTTAATTCACTTAAGTGGGCGTAGGCATTAGGTAAAAGGGAAGGTAAATCTAAATGTCAGTTTTTATTGTAAATTTTAAACTGAAAAGATTTCCTTCTGTAAAATGAAAAAATAAATGTTGTCCTAAAGATGATGTGAGCTGGACACCTTTGATTACCTTCGACGGGCCTGACGGGTTATTGACGAATTGATCATGTTCACCTCGGTCTGCGGAGGATGGGTTTTCTTCCCTGTAAAGCTGTGACATTTCAGAGAACAAAGCGTGCCAACACATGCTCTAAAGTTAGCAATCAGAAGGCAGTGGGTTCATCGCTCAGGGCGTAGTCAATCTCAGAGACTGTTCTCCTGCTGAAAGTGCCTCGCCCGTTGCCATAAGTAGGCCTTCTCACAGTGTGAAGCCTTGTAACGACATTAGCGCCGTCATTCTGACAATCCATTGCTGCGTTTTGGCTGACTGCAGCAAGACATGCGTCCTTCAGCCCCATGCAGAACCGCTCTGCTGCTACGATTAGCCTCCCTACAGTTTAACAAGTATGTATCCCCCACAAAGCTGCATCACCCCCTATGCTTCCTGTAATGTATTACAATCAGTCAGAATGACTGTAGGGTTCATCTGATGATTTAAAAAGCGTTAGTTAGCATAATTTAGATGAATCTATAAAAGCCACATCGCCCCCTATCCTTCCTGCAGCGTATTGCAATCTGTCAGAAGGACGGTATGGCTGCTACGAAAGATAATAAAGCAATATAGAGCACATTCTAAATAAAACGATAAGTGATGTCACTTCCTTGTAGTGTATGACAATCTGTCAGAATGATATGTGGTTTATTCGAACATAAATCATTGGACGACTTTACAAATAAAACAGCTCAAATGTGCTTCTTGTAGTGAATTCTCTTGAAATGATTGTGTTTCAAATGTATTTGAACTATAGAAGCCGTATCGCCCCCTATAGTTCCTTCAGTATTACAATCTGTACATAAACATTATGAAATACATAAAATGAATTCTAATAAAATGATCGTCACCTAAACGTACTTGTAGTGTATACAATCTGACTGTGGAACAAATGAACATTATAGAGCACATATTCACTCCCAATAGTGTGTTCAGTTTTCCATATGAACGTTAGAAAGTATTTTTTCTGCAACCAGCACCCTCTATGCACGACTGGTCGCCTATAATTTTCAGGTCAAGTCTTTAAGGTTTTAAAAAACTTGATGATTTCCTTTCTTCTATAAAAAATACTATTTTGGAGGGCTCTTGCGATGGTGTCACTGTATTCCTGCCCTGGAACACGGCTGTCAGGATATGATTGGAGCCTCCAGAGCATTCGTGAGGGCGACTGCTGGTGCTGGAAAATGTTCTGAAGCACAATCGTCATTCCAGCTCGTCCCAAAGGTACTGGGCGGAGCTCCTTCCCTCCTGATCAGCTCGACTGTAGGGGTCCAGATGTTGCTGTGACACTTGCAAACACAAAAAATAAAAGGCAGTGTGATTCCCAAACAGCAGTGCCCGCTGCAGAAACGGTCGTTCATTTTAGCTCTTCTTTGCTGATTCAACCCTTTCATGAGACGTGTGTGCCTGAGCGAGCAGCCTGCATCGCCCGCCCTAAAAGGACCGGCTCCCCGGCCGCGGCCCAGGCAACCGTTGCCAAGGCAACCACGCTGAGACGGCATCCTCCGACTCCAGCTGACTGTAAGCGCTCCTCCTTCCCCTCCTCCACCTCTCTCCATACATCCATCCATCTCTCTCCCTCTCTCTCATTCGCAGGACCCCACGGACTCCATCAAATCCTCTGCATCTTCATCCGTACTTGCTCTCCATGGCAACAGGCCAGGCCGGCATTCTCCCGGCTGCATGACTAAGGCATGGAGAGAAACTTAGAGAGAAAAAAAAAAAAGGCTGCATTCAGAGGGAGGGAGCGAGGGAGGGAGAGAGGTTAAAACACAGAGGAAACAGAACACAAACTGGCTCGAACACACAAACTGAGGGATGTCTGGTCGTGACGATAAGCCGTCAGGATTCAGGACTGGCCTTTGGGCCTCAACAAGCCTGGTTCAGCCGTACCCATCGCCTATTCTATGCCGATCAGACAAGAGGGGCATCGGAGAGTGACGCTCGACCCGTTTGCAGGGGGAAAAAACTGGATGATGATAGTAATAACAATAAAAACTCCATATTCCACCCATAAGGCAATGGCGTGAAGTGGCTCATCCTGAAACAAAGTAGTAGATGGCTTGTCTTAACCTGCAGATCCATCAAAATTCCTAAGGGGGATAAAAGAACAAGTCATAGCAACAAAAAATGCAGGAGGTATGACTGAGCCTTCCATAACTTGAAAAAATCCAGCGTGAAAAATGGCCGACGCCCATTCCAGCGCATGACATAGTTGCTTCTAGCAGGAAAGTTGTCGATGACTAACACTGCTGTCAATACGGAGCTCATTTGTGAGCTATTTTCAGTCCCAAGTCGTGATTCTGCACCAGTTGAAAGTAAATAGAGGTGACCATACGTTTCCAGCTTTGCACATTGAGTGATTTTACCTGCGGAATAAAAACAGGACAGTTCTGGTATCATGTGACCATGGTGACAGTTTTATGTCATAAACTACGGTAATGAAACTGGATACAAATGGAAATGGAAGTGTTGATCATTTATTTTCATCAATCAACAAAATGCAGTGAATGAACAAAAGAGAATCTAAATCAAATCAATATTTGGTGTGACCACCCTTTGCCTTCAAAACAGCATCAATTCTTCTAGGTACACTTGCACACGGTTTTTGAAGGAACTCGGCCGGTAGGTCGTTCCAGACATCTTGGAGAACTGAGCCCAGATCTTCTGTGGATGTAGCTTCCTCACATCCTTCTGTCTCTTCATGTGATCCAGACACACTGGATGATGTGGAGATCAGGGCTCTGTGGGGCCAGAAGAACTGATGCTGGTCTGAAGGTAAAAGGCAGTAACACCAGATATTGATCTGATTTAGATTTTTCTTTTGTTCGCTCACTTTGCATTTTGTAAATTGATCAAAATAAGCAATCATAATTTATATTTCTTTTATTTAGTTTACAGCATTTTTTCCCACATCTGCCTAAAACTTTTGCACAGTACTGTATATTAACCTTCAACATGTTGAGCTACAAATGACGTTTCATTTTTTTTCATCAGAGTATGTATGGCTGCAGATCAGCTACTATCACCTGGTCGTACGATTCCCAAGTCCCGGTACCCCTGGTATCAACCCTAGGTTCCCTCCTGGCTTTGTGCCAGAGTTGTAGATTCACTTGTTAGTTTCTGCTCCACTTTTATGGCAGATTTCTCTAAAATCAGTCAGTAATAGTGAAAGAGTGAGAATTAATTGGTTAACTTTGTCCTAGCTGTTTATAGAAAAAATGTTTCCCATCCAGACTTGAAAGTCAGGCCTCATAACAAGAGTCGACACTTCCTTCGATGAAACCCCTTTTTGTGATGTATGGATGCTTTATGTTTTAAAGCTGTGGCACTTCCTCTGCAGGGTCAGATGGGCCATTAACGGAGGGCCAAACCACTGTTTCTATAGAGTAGGCATTAACCACCTATCCCAAAGGAGATGGACAAGTGGATGCAACTGCAGACTCTTAACATGGGAAGAGTTGTAACACCCTTCCTAAGTATCACATGGGTGAAATCACTACCGGAAACCGAACCAAACATTCAAAGTCTTTACAACAGGGATGTATTTCCAGTCCAACATGCAAAAAACTGTCTCGTTTCGTTGATTTTCTAAAGTGGGTACTGATGTGGTCCTTAGGACATTTAGTTATGGGACATAATTCCACCATATTCCACTGTAAACTGAAATGCTATTCAATGGAGACCAAAAAATTATTAAATGACAACTGAATTTAAATGACAACTGAATTTTTCTGCATATTCATTTTATAAAAATTAAAACGATTGGTGTGAATTTTATGAAAATGTCATATTGATATTAATTTCATTAGAATTATGGATATCAGATAATGTCATTAGGATATCCTTATTTACATGGGTGCCTCTGGGTTTTAAAGTTTATGCAAAAAATTACTTTCCTGGCAGATTCTAACCACCTGCGCAGAGAGTCTTGGCATATTAAGTATTTCACATTTGAAGTATTACCAGTATAAATGTTTCAGAAAGATATTTAACACTTTATATTATCAACTGAGAAAACATTATTTGACATAGGTTTGGCTTGTACTGGATGTAATTTTGGTCAATAAAGTACAATTTTTAAAATGTCAATAAAATGTTCTGATATGGTCTCAAACAGCGATTTTGCAAATTGTATAAAATTTCATTTCAAATTTCTGAAATGTATTTGTAATTTGTTATCTGTTCTTTTCTTTCTTTTTTTATTTATGCTTTAGTTTTGAGAACAGCAGCATAAATAAAACAACATCCAAGCAGTGGGGCAGGTTGTAACAGCAGAACTGTTTGTATTTGACACAGATACACTCATTTTGGGAGAAAGCAGTAAATTTCTTCTCTACTGTTATTTGTAGCAGACAAATATGAGCAGCTTACATAAAAATTTGAAAGGTTTTCCACAAACAACCAGCGAGTTATGGAGCTGAGACAGAAAGTGTTACAACCTTCCACGGAGTGTCCAATACAAGGCAGTAAAACTTTCATACAGTCAGGAAATGCCCGCTAAACCTGACGTTCCAAAATCCTCTTTCTTACCTTCTATTGACAAGTGGACAGAACCACTATCCTGGCTTACTAAGTAAGAACTTCTTACTACCTAAAGGTAACCTTTCGAGAAACTATGTTGAGCAAACAACACTAACATTCAGTAGCAACCTAAAATGGGTGGACTGAAATATTTTGAGACCACAAAGTTATGAAATAATAATCTATTGACAGCTATCCGCCTGAGATTCAAGCAACCTTTTGAAACCTAAAAATATTCCAAATTTCATTCTGGATGTTTCTTTCCTGCATATTGATTTTATTCAAAATGTAATTACTGATGTGAATTTTATAAAAAGTCTGATATTAGAACTGGAAATTAGTTTTAATTGAACTTCCTTATGGAGGCATTACAAGATCTTCTTTTTGGAAGTAACTATTATAAAAGCTTCTTTGCGTATATTAATAAAATGAAAGATCGTATATAGATATACGTTATAAATTGTAATTTTAAAATGAAAAGTAAATTTAAACTAAAGCTTTATCCAAGCTTCTTTCTGGATGTCAATTATTCAAACATTAAAATGTAATAAAATTCTTGATTATTTATTCATGTATAATTCTGAAATTAATTTTTTATCAGTACTTCATGGGTGCTCATAATTATATATATATATTTTTTTTTTTTTGTGAAATGAAATGAAAATTTGATTATATATTATAACTTCGTTCTGAGTGTTTTAAAGCTCCTTTCAACTATTTATTCTGGACCAATTTATCATTTCAATTTTAGTTATCAAATATAAAAACTGACAGCGTACAGCCTTGCATTTGAATGAATACATGCATGTCATTTTTATTTTCTCTAAATAAAAGCTACATTTCCAAGTTTTTTTCCCCCCAAATATGAGTTTAATGTAAAATGTGAACATTGCTAGATTGAGAAAAGTACCATTTTCATTTGTAGAGCAAAAACCCTAAAAATTAATAATCACACAACAGAAAAGTTCACTATTTACATACTTAATTTTATTTAGTTGCATCTTTATATTACAGTTTATCCAACAATATCCTCACTATATTACAAAGATATAAAGGTATTATTTTAAATAAAGGAAACGTCATAATGCAAAACATTCACGAATAAACTTGGCCTACAGTTAGGAGTTGATTAATAATCATTGCGATTTATAATAAGGTGCTTGAGAATATTTTGCAGCTTAAATCCTTTTATCCAATGTAACCTTGTGTTTCTTAGAAAATCATTTCAGATTTGAAAACAAAAACAAAAGCAAAAAAAACAAAAAAACAAAAAGTACCCAAGCTGTCCAAAGCTAGGCATCTGCACTGAGCTCCAGGCAGAAAGAAAGCTACAGGAGATGAAAGTGTTGAACAGAAAAAATATATATATTTCTTTACATCTTCATAAACATCACATGAACTAAAATAACTTAAACTCTCAACATACACAAATAAAACATGCTTCTAATAAATCACTGGCGTCCAGCTTAGGAATCATGAAGTGCTCAAAATTGCAGAATCATCTCAGACCACCATTTGGACACGTTTTCCTCAAAAAACGGCTTAAAGGAGAAGTAAATGGGGAGCAGCTGAATTCAGTCCGTAAACATTGAATTTCCTGATAAATTAAACTGTAAATCTGTTTGCGGGTTTAGTGTCACCAGGAAATGTGGGCCAACTTTTTACTTATTTATTTATTTAAAATTTTAGGGGTCTTCAATTTGAGACCAATACTTTAAAGAACCTAATACTGAAACACTGAAGTCTGGATGTCAAAATTAGCTCGTTTAAGTCAAGTCTAGATTCCTTCGAGACTAATCCAATATTTACTAAACATTTGGCATTTTTAATTTATATATATTTTTATTTTGTTTTTGCTGGTGAAAATAGTTCGGCCTGCCAGTCGGACTACGTTTTACTGCCAGTTCTCAATGGCAGAATGTGGCATTTTTCTCCATATACACCACTGAACGAAGAGAGGAAACCCAGATTCATTTAATAGCCATCACTGAGGCCTGCAACGTGCAGACGAACCTCTGACCAATCAGTTTCTTCTCCCCATCCTGACCAATCACAGCTCTGTGAATGTTCTAAAGAAATTCCGTATTTAAATTATTTAAGTATTTAAGCCAAGCTCTTTTCCAGTTCAGACTTACTGGTCCCACCTTCATCAAGGGTCTCCAGCGAGCAGGTTTTATTGGGTAACAGCTTTCCTGGCTCCTGATGAAGATGGGATGCAGAGGAAGGGATGGATTGTAACTGTACATCTTTACAATCAGTGAAGCTGGTCAAATGAACAGAGCGTAGGTTCTAATAAAGTGGTCGATCAGTGTACATTAGTATTTCATTACATTTTATACCCATCCTTCATAGAGCACGCCATTTTTATGTATTTGCTCATTTTAACATATTGGGGGGAAAGGGCCACCATTTAGGATTTCTTGGAATAACAATAATACACTCAGCGGTTGTGTTGAAGAGCCTGTAGATGTGTTTGCAGGTCACGTGAATCCGACCGTATGTAACCACAAAAGATGAACATCTTTCTCATATCGCGCAGCCTCTTTAGACAAGATGGAGAGCAAACTTCAACCTGAAACAGACAAACAAGAGTTGATTGCTCTACACAGGCTGCCTACAGTCAGTCTGATGCTGCTTTCTTTCCCACTTTTCTACCTGATACAGGAGGAGCTAATGTCCAGCATGGTTTAACACTGGGACTCAGCCATGGGTTCCATGTGATTTTTCTCGTACTGGGGATAATACTCCTCTCCGTCGGAGTCCTGAAGCAGCAAAGGCAGTAAAGACAGTCATAGACAGCAAGATGCATTTTAAAAGTGCTTTTTTCCACTGCTTTATTAAATTCAAAGAGTAAAACTTTCTATTTATTCCATATTCACTGCTATAAAGTGAAACGTAGGAGTCTGTGTGACTATGGCTTATGGTTCATGAAAATCCGAGTCAGCATCTCAGACGTTTTAGAATCAATCAAAAAATGATTTGATCTGCGTCAAAGCTGCAACGATCTGTTGCTTTTGCTCTTTTTCTTACGCCTCCAGTCAATTTTCCATTAACATGCCTCAATTCAGTGAACAGCCAGCCTTTCGGCAATAACCTTTTGTAGCTTTTCTCTGTTTAGCCTGTGAACGGTAGTCTTCTGGACAACTGTCAAGTCAGCCGTCTTCTCCATGGTTGTGGTTGATGGTACTGGAGTCACACGGTATTCATCATGTTTGAAACTCTAATTCTAATAACTGGTATTTTCATCTTTGATCTGTGGGTCATAATTGTCCAAATTAAAATAGAAAATTACACTATAGTTCAGGTGTGAAGAGTCCCGCATATGGTATGTTCACCGATGGAAATTTTTAAGATGCCCCTTAACTTTTTTCATATCAAATTAACTGGATTTTGGAGAACTCCCCACTCATGTCTAGCAGTCTTAGGTTTCTCCAGCAGGGGGTGCTCAAGAAACAATAGGAGCTAACTAGCAGTAATAATTTCGGAAACGATCACCAGTTTCATTTCAGAAGTCTCATAGCACTTTAACAAATCAAACATGTCGAAGTCAACTGAACTGCTTTCATTTTCTGTCCAAAAAATTAAATACATTCACATTCAGGATGCAGGGTATCACTAGTCAGACAGTGTTTGAATAAATTTGCTCCTTTGCCTGGTGGGTGAAGGCTGAAGCTCCCATACACTCTCAGCCTAGTCTGGGTTTAAAGCAGGTGCTTGAGTGGATATTCTCGACTGGAATTGCTGATTCATCTGAGATTAAGACCAGGAGGTCTGACAGCCTTTCGTCATCAATCGAGAAACTTCATACAGAATCTGAGATACTTCACCTGGCAATAGAGTTCGCAGCACGTCAGGATTTTCTGCTTGGGTAAAGGCTGCTTGTAGCCAAAGTCCTCTCTGCAGTGGATCAAACACGGGAGTCAGGATCTTTACACAACAGTTACTAATAAACTAGGAAAACCAGAAGCTAAAAACTTAGCAAACGTCACCTTAGATAACAATAACCTGTACATTTACTAACACCTCTTCAAAGTTAGTTGACTTATTAGTGGGGAGAAATGTTTGTTTATTTGATGTTTAGACCTTTAGAGGGCGACGGTGAGGAACGTTTGTTTATTTGATGTTTAGTCCTTTAGAGGGCGACGGTGAGGAACGTTTGTTTATTTGATGTTAATAATATCCTTAGAGTGTGTGTGTGTGTGTGTGTGTGTGTTACCTACCCATCAGTGACCTCTATAGGTGAGCGATGTGAGAAGCTGGAGTTGTTCTCTGCAGGCAAGCAGCACGGGCAAAACAACCGTGCTAACAGAACCACTGCTACCAGCCCGGATGGTATGAGAATAAACGACAACAACACAGCCACATCTGAAAAACGCACGCTCATCCCTGAGAGAGAGAATACAAGAGAGAGAGATCTACTAGGTTACTAGTTCTAACTATGGAGATAAACTATGAAGGACATCATAAAGGAGTCTCACTCTTGGGGGTGACGGTGAGGACTGTCTGGGAGGGATAGCCGTGGACGTCTGGGGGATTACGGACGGTGCAGATGTACGTGCCATTATCGCTGAGGGAGGCATTGAGGAGCTGGATGGAAACGTCCCCCGCTGACGGACTGCCCAGCCACTTCACACGCCCTTTGAATCGCCCGTCTTCCGGTGGGTACGGGACAGGAGAGGAAAAGTGAAAAAACTGAGGAGAGAGGCAGAAAGAGAGAGTTCCATAGTATATATCACTCATAAATAGAAAGATATTTACACCATCTTCCCTTCAAATTAAACTGACGTTTTAGTTCCTGGGCCTTCAAGACTACTAATGAGTTCTGATTGGCTATTCCAATACTCCTTACAGCATAAAGCTTAACATTTGGCTGAAATGTGCAGGTTTTGGGACGAATTCAAAAGCAGGCTTTTTCTACACCTAACAATCTAAAGGGTTTGTGGATAATGAACAGTTCATCATAATTATATGAAAAAAAACAGAATATAGTCCATCTTGTTTCTTAACATGATCCTTAAAGCAGACAGATGGATGGACAAACAAAGACAAGACAGGCAGACAGAGGTCCACAGAGAGGGAACCAGTTGAACCGTTCAGTAATTGCTCAATGACATTTAATAACAGCTGAATAGAATGCTTGTTGGGTGAGCAGGAGATGGACGCAGTGCCAGAGTTTTACTGCTTATCGGATGAACTACCTACACGCCAGGGACTCAGAGAGAGAGAGAGAGAGAGAGAGACAGACACTGACAGTGGTGAATGGTGTCTGAGCTCTTTAACACTGCAGCTCCTTATGTGGCCACTAGAGGGCGAGTCACCATTCATCTGGAAAAAGTTCATTTCCGATTTCACATTTAGCAACTTTAACTGTTTGACATTTATACAAAAGGGTAACATGGCTAGCAGCGTGCCAAACACATGACAAATTTGTCCACAGGAGGCACTAGAGTTCAGATTAATCTTGACTCTGAAACCAGCCAACCAATCAGAGCGTTGGGTGTGTATTCAACACTTGGACAATTTCATTATATTATTGGCCAATAGGCTTTTAGTTCTTAAAAACCATTCTAGAAAACCGATCCAATTGTTCACTGTATCAAGTCACATGCTTCTAAAGGAGCTCATCCATTGGACAGGTCTTCAGGAGTTGGACCGAAGTGCTGCTGAAGTTTACAGACTAACCTGGATATGATTAGGAGCTTCGTGAGGGAGAACACAAACCCTCCTGAAAGGGTTCTAGATACATTGCTGACTGCGAGCGGCATCAGACGGTATACAGGTGGAGCTGTATGGACTCTTTACTGAAGGACACGCTGTAGAAACACGACACACAACATGCCTACAACAAGCTTTTCTTATGAGCTTCACGTGTCAGTAATCCAAAATGGGCAAAAAAGAAATGTACCTTCAAAAATAAATCAAAACTGTCTCACACCAAACCCTCTATGGAGGACTGACGCGGAGTTGTGGGCAACGCTTTTCAACACGACTAGCACAAATGCTGCCAAGTGGCCTTGAACTTCTAAAGAAAGTAGTGACAGTAACTAAGGGAAGCAAGGCTGCAATAAGAAACATCAATTCAAACAGCAAGGCTTCTTTTACGGGAATGAAATCCCTTCTGATCGCCTCAGTTCATTAAGAACAGCTTCAACAGTCGAGTGACTCATTTCCATAATAATCTATTAAGAAAAGGCCAAAAGAGAGCGCGGGAATAATGAGCTAAATCAATCGGATTTATTCAAGAAATTAAACCAAAGTTCTGGCAGTTTTTCTACAGTCGAGCTCCAGAGACGGCCATGATCCCAAAGGAGAGGTTTCACCAATAACGCCTGATCCGTTTATTTCAGACGCGAGTTTTGATGTTAACGGCTCCAAGACTAAAGGGTTGAATAACCTGCTCTGATTTCTGATTTCTGATTTCCTCATTTGGGGGGCTGAGCCGCACCTTTATTTTAGGAGATTGAAATACAGAGGGCGGGAAATTTCACACCATCGGATCGAGAGGAAGAAGAGGGAAGATTAACACCTGCATCACCCAGTAAACACAAACAAGTGCAGACAGACAGACAGATGAAGAGGCAGACAGACAAGTTTTAAATCTGCAGGAAAGATGATTAATTAGAAAATAAAGGCGTGAAAGAGCTGATAGACTTGAAAGCCTCTGCTGATGAAATGTGTAGTAGTTTCAGTTACAGTTCTCACAGCATGAAAAATAGAGAGAAAGAGAGAGAGAGAGAGAGAGAGAGAGAGATGAATTTGTCCCACTAATACCGTTATGACATCATCGCTCCACGGAGAGCCAATTACGGAGAGTGACTGAGCACGATGACTTCACTCACACACACACTTTTAAACTCATTGACCCACCAACACACACACTTTTAAAGTCTGAGGTAAAACTTGCATGTGTTCATGAATACATTCACTCCCCCCCCACACAAGCCCTCCTCTGTTCAATATTTCACTAAATCTGCATTTCTCCTGTCGCATTCAGTCTCTCTCTCTCTTTCCCTCCCTCTCTTTTTTAAATGCAACTCTACCGAGTTCTGTCACTCACCTGATTTCAGCCCCCTGATCAATAAAGTCTAATGAATATTTAAAATCGGAGCAGCTCCATGCCAGCCGGCCACTCTGGCAAGGCTCTGGATTTATGCTCTGGAAGTCTAACGAGCCTGGCCGAGCCGGTCCGACCCAGAACGATTGGACTGATGAGCAAGAGGGGGAAAAACTGCAAGTGCAGCTGAACGAGATCTCAAGTGGGTTCTGCTGCAGAACGCAGCAAACACTCAATTATAGTGTAGGAGCAGCAGTGGCCTAGTGGTTAGGGAGTCGCCCCAGATCGGAAGATTGTGGGTTAGATTCCCTCACCCTGAGGTACCCTTGAGCAAGATCCCCATCACTGCTCCCTGGGCGCTTTCAATAGCTGCCCCCTGCTGCAGGACAGTGTTGTTGTCTCTCATCTTCAGTACAGTTTCTGTACCTGAGCAGTTCTCCAGATCTTCCTGAAGGACAGTGTTGTTGTCTCTCATGTTCAGTCCAGTCTCTGTACCTGAGCAGTTCTCCAGATCTTCCTGAAGGACAGTGTTGTTGTCTCTCATGTTCAGTCCAGTCTCTGTACCTGAGCAGTTCTCCAGATCTTCCTGAAGGACAGTGTTGCACTGAAACATCTGTTCCCATTTTTTTCTTTGAATCTACTCACTATGCCAAAATTAAAGACAGTCTTACCAAAATCAAACAGTATTTTTGCACCAACAAGGTGATTCCCAACAAAGTATAAAGACATGAGGGGCTCAAGCGTGGACAGTCTGGCATTTGGACATATTTTCATTTCATCCAGGTCACCAACAGAGCAGATTTTTCAGGTCCTGGAATTGTAAATGAAACTGAGGACGTTCACATAAAAGCCTTCGACGACGTATCTAGCTCTTCCAGGGAGTCCCATTTCCCACAGGTTTTCAAACCCATGTAACTCAACTCAAAGGGGACAAAAAAGGATCACACAACGCTTTTTACATAAAACACTGCTATATCACCCCCGGCGCTTCCTATTGAGTATTGCAGTCTGTCAGAACAGCCATGTGGTTCATGTGAACATTAAATAGAGCTTTTTTTAATGAAACTATTCAGATAAAAATGCATAAAGTGTTGATGATGTGGCACACCAGTCCATCCTGAGAGTCCAAGCATTAGACGTTACTTTAGTGTGTCATTCCATCAGTGAGCTTTTCCTCAGAAGAGCTGAGTCATTTCAGGGCGAATCCTAGGGGCCCATATGGAGTCATATCGCATTAGTGAATAATTCACATGAGGTAATGAAGAGAGATAGCTCTCTCAGGATGTGGTCTGGCCTGTCCCTCCTGTTTGGCCAAGAGCTCTCAACACGCTCTCAATACGAGAACTCTGAGTGCAATCGCACACACCCACTCTTGCGGCGACTTTCTCAACAGACCCTGCGGAGGCAACATGGCAATATCCCCCATTCCCGTCCCTCAGGAGGTTAATTGACAATAAACAGCTGATAAAACGCTCTGGGCTCAGAGACATTAAAAACTTGCCTTTTAGTGAAAATGAAAGTGACTGTTCGTCATCGACGAACACACAGGAAATTTTCTTTTAACCCATACATTACATTTACATTTAGGGCATTTAGCAGACGCTCTTATCCAGAGCGACTTCCATGTCCTAATTACAGGGACAGTCCCCCTGGAGCAACTCAGGGTTAAGGGTCTTGCTCAGGGACCCAGTGGTGGTAGTGCTAGAGGTGGGATTCGAACCGGGGACCTCTTGATCCCATAGAGGTCCATAGGCAAGTATGGACCACTAGACCACCGCCACCCTCAACATCAACGATGTAGTAGTGTGCCACCATATCCAACACCTGGAGAGCATTGATGGGGATGGTACCTTGAACAAGGATACCATTGGGTAAGCTACTGGTCTGGGATTCTAACCCATGACCTTCGAACCCTAGTCGCAGGGGACAGGACTCTGGAAGGTGGAAAGAAACCTGAAAAACATCTCGTGCAGAACTTCACCATTGAGGCAGTTAAAGCCAAAATTAAGAGCCAGATTAACCAAATAAGATCTGCAAATGAAAATAACCAATGTTAATTCACCACAACTGGCTGCAATTTCAATTGTGGGGGAAACAAGACCTATAACGCTTCGTGATGAACATACAGACTGCAATTAGCCACTTCGACTGTCCATTATATGTACTTTATTCCATTTTAACCAATCATATAAAAATAGGTCAAAAAGTGAATAAATGTGAAACTTCTCAATAGATTCAAATAACCTAATGGACAAATACTTGGGTGGCCATATTGTTCGTGGTTGCCCTATTATTAATAATACCATTATTATAGCAGTTTTAGATAACATGAAGTTCATTTGAATGACACAGACTCATGAGACCAGTTGGTGCTTCAAATGTAGGTCTTTTCTAAAGTGTATTTTCTGTTACATCTTTTTAAAAGCTCATTTATAGTAAAATGTAGGCTTTCCTACATGGTGTTGGAGCCAAACAAAGCTCAGAATGACGCTGAGGCGTGCCTTGGTCTGTGAGACACCTGAAACATTGTTTGTCACAATGGAGATCTCCATGTTCCTGGAGATCCTCCAAGGGTCTGTTAAGTTCAAATAACACTTGCAGTTTGTAACTGGAACTATAACCGCAGGCTGTAATTCATTACAGGAAGTGTAGGGGGCATAATAATTGTTATTCTTCTATTGTTGCAGTAAAACAGTGCTCGATGTTGTTATAAACCACATTTTGACAGATTGTTATGCCCTGCAGAACAGTAGCGAGACCAGCTATGTTGTATGGTTTGGAGACTGTGATGTAAAGACAGGAGGCGGAGCTGGAGATGTCGGAGTTAAAGATGCTGAGATGTTCGTTGGGTGTGACGAGGACGGACAGGATTAGAAATGAGTATATTAGAGGGACGGATCAGGTTAAACATTTCGGAGACAAAGTTAGAGAAGCAAAGTTGTGTTGGTCCATGTCCAGAGGAGAGATGAGGAGTATATCAGGAAGGAGGATGTTGAAGATGGAGCTGCCAGGAAAGAGGAAGACCAAAAAGGAGGTTTATGGATTTGGTGAGAGAGGACATGCAGGTTTTTGGTCTGGATGAGGAAGATGCAGAGGACCAGAAGAAATGGAAACAGATGATCAGATTAATCAGATTCATTACATCAGGAAAGAAGAAACTGTGAGAACAACTGTTTGTTCAGTAATACAGCAATACTCACGGTGTGGGCCGGGCCGCCGCTCTGCAGTCGGACCGACCAGTCGACGGACAGTGAGCTGTAGGTGCGACTGGTGGAGGAGAAAGAGCAGGACAGAGTGACCGTCTCTCCTAGAACGGCTTTAACCTCCTCAGGAGCGCTAACTTTTATGCAAAGCACCAGACTTGAGTTCAGCACTGTGTAAAGAAAAAGAAAAAGAAACATTTCTAACAGGTGCATGTCTGACCTGTGGATTAGACTCAACGTTTTGAATCAGCACAAAATTTCTCAGCAATACTCAAGAAGCCACACCCTCGTTATGAGTGGCTGTAAATTGGGTTTGTTACAGAAATGACCAATTAGATCAATGCCTGCAAACCAATAACTAACACAGCTCACTCCAACACCACCAGGAGAAATAATGGAAGAACTTTCCAAAGCGTCTTAAAAGACCAGCGAATATACAGGAACACTTTGCTAACTAAATATTAAAGGAAAACACTGGGGAAAGTAAAAACATTAAAGCTTCTGGAGAGCTTTGGCATCATGTCGTCATGCTGCATCAGAATCTCAAGTCAAAATTTCCTGTTTCAATTTAAAAAAAAAGGGGCGAAGAACTAGTAATTTCGTAATTATAAAAACACTGATTGAAAATGTTAAACATGTATTTGTTTTTTCCATAAACAGATGACATGTCCAGAGGAGACACGATACTTTAATTCTAATTTAATTTTCTTAGGAGTGCCTGACAATGCCGAGGACCACAGAACTTCCATATAAGGCGTTGTTTTTCATTACCACAGACATTGATTCACACCACAAATCCATGCCGGAGGCTCTTTAAGCCTTTAGCTCAACGAATGTAAAACTTGATTAGATTCAAATAACATAATGGATTAATATTTGGGTGTTTAATTTGCACCAACATTAATAATAATAATAATAATAATAGTAATTATAATAATATCTAACTAGCAGCTGCAGATAAATGTATCAGATACTCTCAAAATACATCGTGATGGATAAATCTATTTATGCCTCGTAGTAGAATCCATGTAGGAACCAGGTTATTACACTAGAACACCACAGCCTGTTTACTGAAATGCAGAAGATTTATTCAAGGTTTCCACTGGAAGTTTAGCAGGCGGAAAAATGAATAGCGAGCAGTACGTCCTTGAAGGCCTTGTGATGGACCAGCTGTCCCCACAGCAACTGCAGCAACATTCAGATCTTTAGCAGAGTCACCACATCGCAACGCTGCTGACGAAAAGATGCAAGCGCTGAGAGGTGACGGAGGTCGCACTCGTAATTAACTGCAGTTCAGAGTCATGTAGCAACTGGGAATCTTTATAGATTACAGGTAGAGTTTAGAGACACACCTGTACCATTTTTGTAAACTTGCCCTAAAAAGCAACTGATAGGGCAAGTGTCAACTTATTTTTATAAAGCTTTACAAATATATAATAATATATAAAGTTAGCAAAATACCTATATCATTTTTACTAAAATGTTTGATTATATTTTGCACCTACCTTAAAAAATGGATTAGAAAATGTTACATTTTTGTTTAATATTTTGTATATTTTATCCACCTGATGTAATTTATACATGTACTAAATATGTTTGATATATTTCCAATAAAATTTTCCTCCCTGTACCATCTCAGAAGGACGAGTCTCAAAATCAGTTTCCATCAGCGGTTCCAAAACTAGTCCACATTTGCACCAGTTCTGAATCTGGAAATGAGCTGAACAGGAGAAGTGAGAAAAATGACACGCCTACTGATGTTGTTGTTGTTGACAGAAGAAAAATCTTCTGTCCACACTAGGAACTGACCTTTCCGGTTCCGAACCAAATTATTTTAAGGTGAAATTCTAAATTTGCTGCTCGAAATAACAATGCCCACCACTGGGTACGGCTCAGAGTCGATCAGAGTGTTGAGATGGTTCTGAAATGGCCAGTTTTTCCTGTTTACACACCGACATCCGATGCCGGTCTGTTCTTGTCTGGGTAATTCCCAGGAAAACATCCTGGACAGAACATTTCAATGTGTAAACCCTTGTTGTTTAAACAAATGAATGTATTGGAACAAAAATTCAACACGAAACATGGTCCACTTTTTTGACACTTTTTAGTTTTAAACGAGAAGCAAAAGGTTCTCTGTAGAAAAGTTGCTCTTCTTATCAATGTCATTTGACCGGGGCTGTTCAAACGTACCGCAACACGGTCATGTTTCAACTCCTACTGACGTCTAGGAGTTCCTGGCTGACAGAACGTGAAGTCAGCAGACCGAAATAATGAAGCCTTTACTGAAGCACACATTTGATATTTTGAAAAACGGCCCACATCCTTCAGTTTAGTCTTTCGATTATTTATTTCCTTCCCTCCCCAAAGTGGTCTTATAACTTTCACATGGGCTTACGAAGCAAAAAGCAGTCATAGGTCATTTCTGGGACCATTACAAATCTTCTTGTTCCTCGGGACTAAAGACCGGGTGGGGGCTATATTGCTGTAGGTTGCACTGTGTTTTGTGACATCACAAAGTCAATTCAGAGCAAGAATGGGATGTGGGTCCTTTAACACAATCTGGCAAACATTTGTTCGAAAGTGCCATTACTGGACCCCACACTAGACCCTTCAGGAAGAACGCCACACCTTTAGAAACCTCTGGATCTTAAGGTGATGCTCCATCATGACGAAGGATGTCCACGAGGACTGGCAGGACACGGACAGATTTTGCTCAGGAACACAATGGTGGTGGTGGTGGTGGTGGTGGTGGTGGTGGTGGTATAGGCAAGATGTGAACCTGCACCCTCTTGGTCTATAGGCGAGTATCATACTACTGGACCACCGCCAGATTATTTATATATATCCGACCAATATTTTTTTATTTAAAAAAAGTCAGTTTTGATCATAATCCAGTTAATCCAAAATTCAACTTTCTGCTGATAATTACAATCTATTTGTAGGAACCTCTAGTCAATCACACTCAAATTTGAGGACAAAAAAAGAAAGAAAGAAAAAAAAAAAACTGATGAGATGCACAAAGATGTATTTATTTGGGCTGGGACTATAAGCAGTTAGGGGGCAGTGATGGCCTAGTGTTTAGGGACGAGGCCCCAGGATCAGAAGATTGTGGGTTCAAATCCCAAACCAGTAGGTTGCCCTGAGGTACCCTCTAGCAAGGTACCATGCCAATCACTGCTCCCCAGGTGCTTTCAATAGCCGCCCCCTGCTGCACGTGTTTGTGTGGGTTAAATGCAGAGGTGTAATTTCGTTGTGGTTCACTGCGTGTTGTGCCGTATACTCACAATGACAAGAATGGTCACTTTCACTTCACTTTCACCTAATGGTGACGTAATTACCGTTAAACACTGATTTTTCACTTAACAAGCGTAAAGGAGTTTAGTAACCATTTACTCTGAATACAAGTAGGACAACAGAGTCCAGAGTGTTTTTTTTTTTTGTTTTTTTTAAGTCATTTTTTATCTAAACGTGTTTTGAACTTCTGCATTTGGTCATAAGTCTTTGAAAATCCCTGACAAACAGTGAAACCGCATTTCTAAATGTCCACTAAATTGTAGAATAATAAATCTGTGGCTCTAAATACAGACACCTTGAAAGTCATCCATACATTTTTCCAGATTTATTAACCTGCTTATTGTCCTACTCCTCCTTCATGTCTACCTCAAGATGAAATAAACTCCCCGAAAGCACAGAAATCCTGTTCCTGAGTGGCAGCAATCCAGCGTTGAGTCATTTACGCTGGCAACTCATCATAGCGTGTGTACTGGAAGCAAATCCCGGAGTGCAGATGGAAGCAGATATGATACATAAACCGGGCCAGAGCGGAAAAGAAGGGATTTTAACGGTGTGTTCGAGTTGCACCCTGACGCATTACCGAAGGCTCGCAGGAATAATTACCAGAAAAGAGCGCTCTGGGGGAAAGAAATCATACTGGGAATTCGTCCTCGTAGTAATGTTAAGGAAACCATGTCTCTTCTTCAATAAACGTGCTGGTGATGGACGTACGGCTGGAAAATAACACATTCGGATGGGAAATGTAGGCCAAGCTGGAAAAATGACAGCTCGTCCTCAGGCGCAGCATGAATTTCAGTCGCGACTGTCAAGGTTGCATGTCAACGGGAAGAGACCAACAAGACTGAAAACAGTTAAAAATAAACCTTTCGATCGTTACAAACTCATAACGAGAGGTAGAAAGGTATCTGAACGCTCGCCTTGGCCGAGTAGCTAGCTCTGGAGGAAGGGTGTACATTTTAAGATCCCATATGATCAATTTCGCAGTCTTTTGGGGTTTCTCCCTGTTTTAGGTCACGTCAAAGCAGTCACGTTTATAATTTAAGTGTAATCCAACATTAAAGCTGTAAAAACAGCTGAAGTCAGTTTTATTGGGGTGCCACGAAGCCAACTCAGCCAAAGCTCCACCCACTCGCCCTAATGTTATAAAGAGTGGTGCAACCAATCAGATCAAGACTGTGACTACCATAAATGAGTCTTGGAGACAATCTGATACAAAACAACTATTAAGAGTTTAAAAAGTCAACGGTCACCCAAATCAGCAAATTCCATATCATGTTGAAGATGTCTGAGAAGTTCTGGAGAAAAGATTTCGGTTGTCTATTGACTAGTGTTTATTGAGTCAGAGAGCTCCCGTTCTGAACCAATAAAGGAACATTTGGAGTCCAAACTTTTCTCGGCTGTGCACCACTTTGGGTCATTAAAAAAAACATTGAAAAATTATTTTTTCCATCAATGTATTCCTGCTGATTATCATACATCATACATTCTTACATAACTATAGTAAATTCTATTTTTTCCTTTTTAAGGGTACAATTTCATTATTCATGGCTTGACAGATGATGAGGGAAATAAATGTATTTATTTAATTATTTAATTAATTTTGCTATTAAAAGCCAGGAAGGGGGTTTTCTGTAGGCTTGCTTATTTACTTATTTATTTATTTAGGTGACTGTAGAGTCACCATTAAAGCTTTTACCAAATGATTTAAAAAACTGAGGTAAAAGTGACACAGAGAGTGCTGAACTATGATCCTTTTTTACATGTTGGTCCCCTTTGTTGGGCAGAAACATTAATATTTAACTTGGAAGTGAAACCAAAACAATGAGGCCTAAAGAGGAGCTCTGTTAGCCACTAGCTTAGCATTACAGAAACATCCAGAGCACATGGGTTTAAAGTTAATTATACGCTCCTTAGGATGTTAATATCTACTGAAGTGGCACTTTAATGTGTAAATAAGTGTTTTTCGGCCATTTTAGGCCCGTTCTGGGGCATTTCCGGCGCCTCGCGCTCCTACATTTCCGCCGTTTTAAAATTCCGTCGCGTGCGTAAATAAATAAACTCGATATTCTAGAAGCCTGACGCCCCAAAACACGCATCGGCCATAAAAAGAAAAAAGAAAAAAGAAAAAAAAACGGGCTGTCAGTTCAATTCCACTTTCAGTCCAAAAACGCCATTTTGAGAACTTCAGGATCAAGTTTTTAAATAAATAAAAATAACAAAAAAAAAATAGTCACACAATGCCCCGCGCGCGCCCACTCACCCAGGCTGCCCACCAGCAGGCCGAACCAGAACCCGAGCTCGGGACAAAGTCGCCACCGTCGCGGCAGATCCATGTTATTCTGGGTCCTTCCTGACAGTCAGGTGTGGAAAATTCCTGTCCTCGTCTAAGTGAAACGCTCACGGGGAGCGCATGCGCACTACGCACCTACCTGTCAGCCAGGTGTTGGGGGGGGGGCATGTTTGGCGCATGCGCAGAGGGCTACGGAAACCGGACCCAGGTACATCAGCTGTGACTAACATTGCATCTATCTCTAAAGACAGAGAGTAAGTCTATCCATCTCTTTAGATAGATAGATAGATAGATAGACAGATAGACAGATAGATAGATAGATAGATAGACAAAAAGATAAACAGATAGACAGACAGATAGATAGATAGATAGACATAAAGATAAACAGATAGACAGAGAGACAGATAGATAGATAGATAGATAGATAGATAGATAGACAGATGGATAGATATGAGAAATATATAGAGAAAATGAATGTCCTGAGGTTTCTCTCTATTATTAATGCACTAAATTGCACTCTTCTTTATTAACAAACCAGATTCAGCACTACTCTCTGGGGTTTGAGATCACTTTTCGGCATCCCCGACCCTCGTAGCGTAGAACCATTCCACTGGCATGAAAGGAGTTATGATCTGATGAAGGGTGAAATGTAAAATAATATGTTGTTTTTTTTTTTGTCATAGTTTTTTCCTCACCGCTTCCTCATTAAAATCTCAGTTTATCTGATTCCATCTGTCCTGCACCGAGGGACACACAGAGGGACGTCTCTTCTGTGTGTTTGTGTCCATTTAGTCTGGAGCTGGTCTGGATGTTGGGAAGGTGATAGAGAATAAAAATAATGGAGGATTTTAACTCAGATGTTCATAGTAAAGTAAGGAGTCTATTCTGAAAATGGAGGAAAGGAGAAACATTTTGGCTTAAATGTAGAGAGTAAGTCAAAGTAAACAAACCCTCGAGAAAAGTATAGATCCCTAAAGGCTCTACTTAAGTACAGTAAGTATTTGTACTTAATTACTTCCCGTCTCTGCTGTAACATCAGGCCTGAGGGAGGACAGTTGAAAGTCGGCCAGCTGGCAACCTTCAGGCTGAAAAATGTGCTCTGTCCTCAGTAAATAAATAAATAAACAAACAAATAAATAAATGGAACACTGCAGCACTTTTTCAACTTTGAGCAGACTTGAAATGAAGAGCGAGTGAAGACTGAAGTGATTCCCTCCTGCTCTCTCTCTTTCTCTTCTCCAACTCTCTCTCATTCTTTCACTCCCTCTCTCTTTTCATTTCTCTCTCTTTGTCTCTTTATCTTTCTTTTCCTCTATTTCTTTTGCTCCATCTCTTTCCACCTCTCTCTCTCTCTCTCTCTCTCTCTCTGTGATTGGAATTCATTGAAGTGGCGGTCCGTCGGCATGGCAACGGGGATGACTTTGTGTGATTGCCTGTTCTCACAGATAAAAAAGGAGGGAGGCAGGAGAAAAAAAAAGAAGGCAGAGAGGAAGAGGAGACGGGCCTTATTCTGGAGGAAAATGAACACTGCTCTCCTGAACAAAGCTGCCTTTGAAATGCCTGAAGGAGGAAACCCAGCAAAGAAGTCCCACTTCAGACTCAGGGGACATGACAGGGATGGATCAGAACCCCCTCTGTCTGGTACTGGTGCCCTTTAGTTCAGATTAAATACATTCAAGTACTGGTGCTGTTTTTAGGGGAAGCGTGTATGCACATTTCCCTGAAATGTATCCAAAAAAAACCTCAAATAATCTCTTTAACATTCATTTCTGAATTTAAAATAAAATGTAAAACAGATTCAAAATTACATGTTTAATAAATCAGTCAGGATTACATTACATTTTAAGTTTTATATATATATATATATATTTTTTTTTTTAAATTAAAAAAGATATTAAAAATATTAAATTTAAATGTAATTTAAATGTGTGTGTATATATATATATATATATATATATATATATATATATATTTATTTTTTTTTTTTTAGTATGATTTTGGGCTCTGCTGTAAGTTTCCTTTAGAATGCACACATTTTAAGACATAATTTCTGTTTGTTGCCAGAATTTGACACATTCGATAAATAAAAGCCAATATCTGCAAAACCTGGATCATTTTACATTTAATGTTTTTTTTTTCAACTTGAGGAGAACCTGGAGATATGGAGATCTGCTCTAGAGAGGAGAGGAATGAAAGTGAGTAGGTCAAAGACAGAATACATGAGGACAGTGGAGTGGTGAGGATGCAGGGAGTAGAGGAGGTGAAGGGGGAGAAGTTCAACAGTTCAGAGTAACGGCGAGTGTGGAAGAGAGGAGAAGAAGAGTGGCTGGAGTGATTTGTGAAAGACAACCAGCGAGAGTGAAAGGGAAGGTTTACAGGACGGTAATGAGACTATGCTATGGGTTGAAGACGGTGGCACTGATGAAAAGGCAGGAGGCGGAGCTGGAGGTGTCAGCGTTAAAGATGCTGAGATGTTTGTTGGGTGTGACGAGGATGGACAGGATTAGAAAGGAGTATATTAGAGGGACAGCTCAGGTCGGACATTTTGGAGATTATGTGAGAGAAGCAAGGTTGCGTTGGTTTGGACATGTCCAGAGGAGAGACGAGGATTATATTGGGAGGAGGATGTTGAACATGCATCTGCCAGGAAAGAGGAGAAGAGGAAGACCAAAAATTTGGTTTATGGACGTGGTGAGAGAGGACATGCAGGTGGACAGTTTGAAAGAGGAAGATGCAGAGGACCGGAAGACACGAAGACGGATGATCCACTGTGGCGACCCCTAAACAGGAGCAGCCAAGAGAAGAAGAAATCCTATGGATCAAGAGGTCCCAGGTTCAAATCCCACTTCCAGCACTACCACCATTGGGTTCCTGAGCAAGACCCTTAACCCTGAGTGTCCCTGTAATTAGGACATGGAAGTCACTCTGGATAAGAGTATCTGCTAAATGCTATAAATAACTTAATTTGAAATCATGGTGTTAATATTAATTTTACTAGAATTTCATTCTGAATGTAATTTTATAAAAATCTTATTTTAAAATTAATTCCATTAGAACCTCATCTGGACATTAGATTTATTAGAACTCCTTTCTAGACATTTATTTTCTTCGAATTTCATTCTGATACAAATTTTAAAAGTCTTTCTGATATCATTTTAGTAAAACCTTATTTTAGAAATTAATTTCTTTAGAATTTCATTCTGATATTAATTTTATAAGAATTTATGACATTAACTATGTTAAAAACATCATTCAGTATATTCATGATTATTAAAACTTCATTTTTCATTGAAATTGAATTCTGAAATTTGAACTTTATCTGATGCCCAAACGTGGTGGTCTCGAGGTAGGGTACTTGCCTAAGGTTCCAAGGTTCGAATCCCCCCTCCAGCACTACCAACATTGGGTTCCTGAGCAAGACCCTTATCCCAGAGTGTCTCCAGGGGGACTGTCCCCTTAATTAGGACATGGAAGTCTGGATGAGAGTCTCTGCTAAATGCCGCAAATGTAAATTTAAATACAACGTTTATTGTAAAAAGAAAATACATCTCTTCAAAGCCATGCTGCACAATCATCTGTATCAAAATCCGTTCATAAAGAATATTTTTCCGCTACACACTGGTCTAAAGTCAGTCAAAAACCTCTTACGGTTCAAGTTTAGGCCCCATATTAATTTCTGTTTTAGTGAGTGTTGGTTTATTCGGCGGAATCCGTTGAAACTGCATCCTCGCGCTGAACGTTTATTGGATGCAGAAACCGGCGAGGCCTCATGGGTTCATAAAAAAATCCATCATTTCAAAAACTGCAGCAAACAAATCATTGTGAAGTGCCGACTCAGCACTGAGCCCAGAGTTCCTGCCATAAACAGTACAGTGGAGAAACAGGCCTGGTGTAGAAACAGGCCTGCTTTTAGATATTTTAGACCAAGATATGTTTACCAGCTTTATTTATGATCAGTCAAAAGTTTGGACACATCACAATAGGGGGATCTTTTCAGTCATTTCTCATATTAACAAAAACAAATCCTCACTATTACCAGCAGTCAGGCAGTGATGTTGGATGATAATCTGGGTCACAAACATCATTCCAAGAGGACTTGGTCTCTAGCCCATGGCCCTGGTGACCTTAGGCTCAGGTGCTGCTTATCTACAGCCAGTTTTATTGGTCTGTTGGAGTCAAATCAGGTTCTAGATAAGAAAAAAAATAGCTTCGAACAAACAGGAAGCTTTACATTAAAATCTCAAACAAATGCTGATGTGAAAGTATTTTGAATGAAGTGGAGGAAAGTTTGTGCAGTACCCTAAATCTCTCCATAGGGGGCAGTGTTGCCCTGAAATAGGATTTCTTGATTCCTGCAGTCCTCCAGCATTGCTTTTCTTGCTTGTGTCTTAATCCTCCTCCTGGGGTATTCAGATTGTCCCAAACCAGCTTTTCAACTTATTAGTCAGAAAAAATAGTCAGAAGTGGTAGGGGGTGCTGGAGCCCATCACAGGACGAAATACCTTGGACAGGATCCCAGTCCATCACATATTTTATGGTGTAAATGACTTTTGGTGTAAATGACTTTCTTAAGGTGGATCAGACTTGATGGTGTGGTTTAGGACACAGAAGGACTTACTATCTGATAGAAAGATGAACTAAACTGCCTTTTTACACAACAGGGTGTGAAGGCACATCCACAAATTGGCTCTTAGCAGATTTGGGTGACTATTGACTTTCACTGTAGCATTCTGGGCCTTTTTCATATCATAAATCATTATTCATAATTCATTACTGAAGGAGGAAGATGCAGAGGACAGGAAGAAATGGTGAGGGTTCATCCGCTGTGGCAACCCCTTAAAGGTGAGCAGCCGGCAGAAGAAGAAGGATTCTGGATTCAGCAGGAGCGGGGCTGGTTGACACAAAGTATACAACAAAATGTGTTGGCGTGACAGTGTGGATGGGTGTGATGGCAGGTCAATGAATAACAGATGGAGTCGTACATGCGACAGATTGTCCCTCCATCAACAGGATGACCTGCCGTAAATCCCTCCTTTATCATGGTCGACACAAAATCATTTACAGCGCTTTTATACAGATTCATCTAAAAGAGCTTAAATACATCAACGCTAGTCCTAGGAAACATCCCAGTGGGTCTGGAAACAAAACACCCCATGAATCATTTTTGGTGGGACTGAAGATTAAAGGTGTTGAGATATATCCTAAGGCTGGAATTAAAAATGCATTTACAACATCTCATCTCAAAAATGATGACTTGGTCCGGGGAAAGAACGGTCTTTACAGCAAGAAGCTTTAAAAGAAAAATTGCATTGGTTTGGTTTATTTTTAATATGCAAATGTATACATAGATACAATCTCATTTACATATCTAAATGTCATACTTTACAAAACCTACAATAAAATTGTTTTTATTAGAATGTCACTGATCAATAATTGTGATACCTGCTGGTTTACCTTTCGGCCCTTAAAGGGTCATACCCTCCCCCCCCCCCCACACACACCACCACCACTACCACCACCACCACCACTACCACCGCCAATGACTTTTATGTGGTTTTTTGTATAAAAAATAATCAGAATTAATTTCTACACCATTACCAGCTTCTTTTTTATCCCTTAGAATTAAACACGCTGCCACGGAAAATGAAATTTGTAAATGAGCTCCAAAAAGAATTTTCCTTGGTGGAGCCAATTAACAAAAAATATCACGTTAAGTGCAGATTCCTAAAGACTCTAATTAAATAAAGTATTTGCACGTTGTTACTTTCGTTCTCTGAATGTTTGCAAATGTGTCGATTGGGGTCTCCAGGTCATTGGACATTTTGAAACTTTAAGAGATTTTAATGTCAAAGAAAACAGGTCATCTTGGTTTTCCTGATACTTGACGTTTAACAGTTAAGGAGAACTGATTATAAATCGTTTTGGATCAGTCCGTTTGTCAAAATATGTCATTTTTAAAATGATGTTAATGAAAGGAATGGCATCTCCAGGTTTCTAGGTGACAACAACAATATTTCTGTCTAAATAAAAAAAATACAACATTCTTTGAAAAATGTATCAGCTTTTTACAACTTGTTATAAGACATTCGATAGCTTATATACACCAAATGCAGATAAGGCACTAGCGTTCATAATTACGCCAACAAACACTAGTTCTTTCAGTGTGAAGTATCAAAAGGGGACTGAAACCTAGATGTCATGGCCACTTTATCAGAAACCCCAATACATTTACAGCATTTAGCAGACGCTCTTATCCAGAGTGACGTCCATGTCCTAATTACAGGGACAGTCCCCCTGGAGCAACTCAGGGTTAAGGGTCTTGCTCAGGGATCCAGTGGTGGAAGTGCCAGAGGTGGGATTAGAACCTGGGACCTCTTGAGTCATGGGTCTGTAGGCCTAAGTACTCACCACTAGACCACCATCACCCTTCCAAATAGACTATATGTTGATAAAGAGTTACAACCGTCCTCTTCTGATAGTCTTCTTTGGAACGGTCCTACATCTACATTTATGGCATTTCGTAGACACTCTTCTATGCAGAGCGACTCCCGTTTCCTAATTACAGGGACAGTCCCACTGGAGCAACTTGGGTTTAAAGTTCTTGCCAGTGGTGGTGATGCTGGAGGTGACTAGAACCTGGACTATTGGTCCACAGGTGAGTATCCCACCACAAGAGCACCACCACCACCAATGGCCAGCTTGGGCCATTTCTTTTGGAAGTTCTTCTTGGCAGAGCCAACCATGTTGGGTATGAACCAACGGTAGCTGTTATCAATTTTCTCCAGAGATGTTCCACTTGTATTCTGGTCCGGACTCTGGCTGGGCTGCTTCACAAAGCCAATCCTCTGTTTTCCTGGTTACACATTTCAGGTCGTGGTTGAATTTTAACCCATCGCCCCAGCCTGAGATCCTGAGCCAAAGGTTTCCAGTCTGAATTTATTTTGCTGCATCCATTGTCTGTCACAGGAAAACATCCACACAGCTTTGAAACTTCCTCAATCACTCATTTTCTGAGCTGCTTGTCCTGGTTATGGTCGTGGCAATGCTGGAGTCTATCCCAGGACAAAAAGCAGGAACGCACCCAGGACCGGTCACCAGCAAAAACACATTTTCACACACACTCATACCTAGTGGGCAATTTAGCATCTCCAGTCCACCTGATGTACAGGTCTTTGGATAGTGGGAGGAAACCAGAGCTCCTGGAGGACACAGACGTGGGGGCAACATGTCCACTCCACACATAAAACAGGACCCAGACCGTCCCGCCTGGGAATCGATTCCAGGACCTTCTCGCTATGAGGCGACTTGAAAGGAAGATTTATTAAATGCACTACAGTGGAGCTTTAAGGTGGGTGTTTCTAATAAAGTGGCCAGTGATTGGACGTACAAGGTCAGTGTTTCTGATAAATTGGCCAGAGAGTGTCCTGCATATGAAAAGGTGGTGTTTCTAATGGCTGACTGTAGTTCGCTGGGAGCTCTGTTTGAAGGAAGGCTTTTGTATGATTACAAAATATCAAAAAACATACAAATTACAATCACAATCAGTCTGGTGGCTCCAAACTTTCATCCGGTGTTGTTCATCTCCCCTTTCTTCACTTCACCACAGCATGAGGTCTTTGTGTCCCCTGGGAACAACCTCGTCCTGCTCCATTCTCTCCGCCCTCTTACACCGGCGTATAGACATGACAGCTACGAGGATCATAATCACCAGCAGCACAGCACCCCCGATGGCAACGGCAAGAATTACAATTTCAGAGAAAGAGGCTGAAAGAGGAGGAAGGAATATTTAGAGGTAAATATGTCCCAAATGTCCCAATATGTATAGAAATATTTTCATAAGTGCTGTTAAAGATGTCATGTGATGACTATATACTGAATCAAAATCTGCTGGAATTATACACCCACTGGCCAGAAGTGGTTTTGAGGTTTTTGAGTGTCACTGCGAGGTTGTGAGGGGTCCACCAACCACTTAGATCAAATCTTGTGTCAGAAACAGACCCTTGATGAAGAGTCACACTTTAACCGCTGGCCTCTGTTCTCTAATTGTACACCAGTAAAGTCTGGGAGGTGTAATCTGAAATGTTTTCTGATAAAGTAGCCGGGAAGTGTCAGCTGACCCACCTGAACTGACCACCCGTAGCCGCACCTCTCCCACATTTCCGTGGACATCCGGTGGGTTCTTCACTTGGCAGCTGAAGGTTCCGTTGTAACTGAACTTGACGTTCCGGACCATGATGGAGGCGTCCCGCGAAGAAATATCCCCCACCCACGTGACCTTCCTCAGGAAGCGTCCCTCGGATGGAGGAAAGGGTTTCTCGTGGTAGTAGAAAACCTAAAAGAACAAAAACAAAGTGAGCACTTGTGCAGTAAGAGTGATGGAGGAGAGGGAGGACCACCCTTCCCACCCAGAGAGACAGAGGACAGTTATACTGAGTAATGGAGAAGAGGGAGGACCGCCTTTCCCACCAAGAGAGAGAGAGGACAGTTATACTGAGTGATGGGGGAGAGGGAGGACCACCCTTCCAGCCCAGAGAGAGAGAGGACAGTTATACTGAGTGATGGAGGAGAGGGAGGACGACCATACACACCCAGAGAGAGAGAGGACAGATATACTGAGTGATGGGGGAGAGGGAGGACCACCATACACACCCAGAGAGAGAGAGAGAGGACAGTTATACTGAGTATACAATAGCACTATCCTGGACTTCTGGCCTCAAGCTCCTTCATTGGTGAGGCCTTCAGAAGCTGGACTGAAGGGCCTGCTTTATAGGTTAACTAGAGAAAAAACAAATGGAACCAATAGTTGGGACCAATTTTGTGAGAAAATATGTCTTCTGGAAGTTCTAGATCCATCACCTATCTACACTGTGCTCACAATTATTAGGCAAGTATTTTGAGGATTAATTTTTATCTGGAACAAATCCAGTTCTATCAGTCAATCCAGAATGTTAAAATCCTGAACCTTGAATGTTTTAAAGGAGATAGTGAACATTCTCAGTGGAAGACTGAGGTCCACAAGTTCTTAACAGGGTTTAGTTCAGGTGAGGAAGGAGGCTTGTCATTTTTCTTTCATCTTTAAGGTCTTTTCTAGCCACACAGTGGAGAACTTCCATTCATGTGATGGAGCCTCATCCTGCAGAAAAATCATGAAAAGTCTTCTTGAAAGATCAGACTTTTTCCTGAAACACTGCTTGAAGAAAGTGTCTCTAAAAGCTGGCCGCAGGTTTGAGAGTTTTGAGTCTTCAACCTGAAAAGGTCCAACCAGCTCATTTTTAATAATACCAGCCCATACAAGTACCCCACCTCCACCTTAATGGAGTCTGAGTGGAAGTGGAGCCCCACTACTGGTCCAGCCACAAGCCCATCCATCTGGTCCATCAAGAGTCATTCTCATCTCATCTCCATCAAACATGAAATATCTATCTGGAGAATCCAGGCTTGATGTTTCAGCTGGTGTGTCTTTTCAGTGATGGTGGGGTTTCAGTCTTCCTCACCTCTTCCACATCTCTGACACTGAACACCTTGTTCTTCTGGATCCTCCTTCACGTTTGATTCTTCTCACATCTTTGGCAGTTCATTTGCGTCTTTTTATCTCAACACATTTCTTGCAACCCTGTTGATTATTTGCAACAAACCATTTGATGATTCTGTGATCACGACCTGAGTGCTGCGTCCCTCTGAGAGACTTTCTGACTTTTCAGAGTCAGTTCTATCTTTTTTGACCCAATGGGCCTGAGGAGGAAAATGAGCTCCTAATAATTCTGCACACCTTGATAGAGGGTGTTGATCTCCTTAGGCCACACCCTCTCATTACACAAGCACACATCACCTGATCTGTTTCAAGCCAATCAGCATTCAAGTGTCTACATCTTGGAGTTGGAATATCTGCAGAAAAATTATGATCTGCTCCAAACACTCACTGGCCTAATAACTGTGCTCACAGTGTAGAACTGTAGGGTAACCTGTACTGGGGCATGGTGATCATCAAAACTAGAAGATTATTTTAATCTTTTTTATGATATGAGGTGATCAAGCTTAACGGGACCAGGGAAATGAACCAACAAATCTAACATAATCAATTTTAAATGATAACAGTTGTTTAAACTGTTTAGTTTTTGATAGCAGACTCTAATCGTCCATTCTTCACATTCCAGTCGTATTGCTGTACCTCCTACACATACATACATCAGATTACACTCCTTCAGAAAAACTCCCAGAAACATTTTCCTTTACTTTCTGGACATGAGTCTACAGCACACTCACTTATGGAGACATATGATGAGGAACACCTTGAACTTCTTCAAAACCTTCCTGAACCATGTTTGTAGAGTGGCAGGACCACTATGGATGGCCATCATCATGAAGGTGGATCCCAACTGAACATCACACTTCCTCTGCTGGCTCTAGACCTGATGCCATCTCTTGCACACACTTCCAGTCGTTCACAAGAAAACTTCTTCTTCCATTG